>OMNV01009070.1:0-10635 GCA_900303265.1 Brotula barbata | reverse complement strand
GGCCCTTCAGAGGAGAAAACACAGCAAGGAAGAGCCATCACAAATAAGGAGGAGAAAAATCCGGGGAGATTGACTCATTTCGGGCTCGGAGGTGGAGGGGGGTCCGGCTGAAACCCACTCCGGGGCCAGTTTGGATCTATTTTGGGTCGGTTTGATGCCGAGAACGAAAAGGAGCCGGATGACGACGGAAGCAGCCAGAATGTCCCACATGTAGCTCGTTTGGGTGTAAATATTGTTCTCCTTCCTCTCGCCCTGCTGCCCCCGAAGAAAGCAGCCGTCGGGGAGAGAGATAAACATCCGTAGAACCTAAAGGTTCACCTATGGAAGCCTTTGTGAAGAACGGAGCTGTGGAAATGAGCCGTGACACCGTGCGGGCGAGTTCTCCTCACACGCCGAGTTTGGCTCGCTGTCACGGGCAGCAGTGAGACGCAACACCGGGGCTTCTTGGAGATGCAAAGAAGGCTGTCGGTCCTGCCTCCGTTTGGGGTGAAAACGTGCGTTTTGGTGTCGTGAGAGACTCCGTGGATCACGCTGTGTTTACACGGTGTTCGTGGGGAGACAGCGGAGAAGCAAAACAAAAACTAAAGTGCATGTGAAGGAGAGAAAAGCCCCGGAGGGAGAAGACGGCCTTGGTGTCGTCAGCGGCGGTATCCTGCCCTTCTCTGACGGACTAATCCGCCTTCTGGACGCTTCATTCGGACCGCTAAAGGTGTAAATGTGGGCCACTTTGCTGCCCAATCCGGGGGTCAAACGACGGATCTAGACCAGTTTATTTGATCTTCTGATTTTCCTTTCTACATAACCCCTCCACTTCTTCTTCTTCTTCTTCTCTTCCTTCTTCCTTCTCCTCCTCCTTCCTACCCTGGACCCCCTTTTTATTTTTTCTTGCGGGAAGATGGGTTGTTTGGGCAACAGTAAGACCGAAGACCAGAGAAATGAGGAGAAGGCACAAAGAGAAGCAAACAAGAAGATCGAGAAGCAGCTCCAGAAAGACAAGCAGATCTACAGAGCCACACACAGGTTACTACTTTTAGGTGAGTCTGGCTCTCTTCTCTCTGTCTCAGCCTGTTTCTTGTAATGAAGGCCTGCTTCCTCCGTGCGTGACCTGCTGGGATGTTGTGTTGGGAAACATTGTCAACAGTGCCACTTTGCCGTTGCACAAGGCTAAAAATGCAGCAGGGTCCTGGCTTTGATGCTGTCAAGTCCCCCCCGTGCTGGACGTCAGGCCGTCAGGCGGCCGTGAGTCCCTGCCAGCACCCATGAGCCCATGGGCTGGTTGGAGAGTGAGACATCAACACAAACGGCTTCTGCTTACGTAGGAGGACTGATTTACAGTTTCTTCCTTTTGGAAATACTTAGAAAGAGCATATTTAAGGATTCTTGGTCCCCTCTTCAGGTTTGGACCTGAAGATGTGGCTCAATTTCATCCTGATTTGGATACGTAGCTGTTTAACCTTTTACAACTCCAACTTGTTGTTGTTGTTGTTGTTGTTGTTGTTGTTAGAAAGGGAACATATAAGCTCTCCTGGTGAAAAACGAAGAGCTGTGTAAGACTCCACATGTGCTCGTATGTGTGTCAGAGAGTGAACTGGAGGTGGGCTGGGTCTGGGCATTACATAAGAGACAAATATGAGTGTCTAACTTTCCCTCCGCTCACCCGTATCCTCCTCATATGGCTCTAACCTGGTTATCACTCCAAAGAAGTCGCGGTGTACTTTACGTGAAGCATAATATTTGATTAGAGAAATGCCAGTGAGAGGACGTAGTGAATGACACTCTGGTATTTATGTTGGGGAGGAAGTTGTGGTGGCTTTAGGAAAGCAGAAGGACGGGACCCAAACGAAAACCAAAACAGAGACGCTACCACAAACCTAGCTGCCTTTCCATTGTATCATCTGCTGCTGTGCCATTATCGCTCAGCTGTATACATGATAGCGAGTATTTGTGAGTCTAATTATGTTGGACAGGGACCAAATGAGGCTCAGAAGGATCACTTTCACTTTGTGAAGCTGGAAAAGAAATGCAGTGGGCCTAGTTTGTGTTTTTTAATGTATTCAGGAGGCCCAACTTCTATCTACGATGATCCATGAATCATTTCAACCCTCATGGTTTACAGCAAATAAAGTGGAAAATGAAGATTCCAAATATGTGATCGCTCCACTGTCTGAACTTTGAAAGAACCAAAACCTCCACATCTCCACACGGGTCTTATTACACACCTTTAGAAGAGGTTTACATCTTTAAGGAGAAGTTATTATCAATCTCTACTTTCTCCCTCGTGTACTCCGGGTGAGAAACAAACACGTGCGACCCCAGTTTGTTGCTCTGTACTGTAACCTGAAAACAAATGAAGTTTAACCGTCTTTGGGCAAAACTAAGAGTTTACTTCTCTCCTTAACCCCTTAAAGTAGCTGATAATTGTATACATTTTAAGCTGAGAAGGTTGTTCATAAGGATTTTTGATACATTTAATGGACCTTTTCACTGTAGTAACCTTTTAATGATTGTGTACACAACACAGAGCTAATAAAAAAAGAAATGAAGTCAACGTGAAATAACCAATCAGCTGCCAGCTGCAGTCAGGGAGGTCACGTAACGCTGAACCAAATTCATGAAACGTTGGTCAGCTGGTGCTCTTACAAATGATATTTTCGTGTCACGTTGTCATTTGTTCTGGCATAAATCAAGCCCTAAAAACTCCGTTGGCTGAATCTTCTTTTCTTGAACCCCACGTTAAATAACCGTACGTTTTCAACAAATACTTTTCCAACAAAGTACAGAGCCCAAAAGTCCTCCCGTAGCGCGTCCATCAGCCCGTCTGCCGGAGAGCGTGGTGGCCTTCATAAGGGGATCGTGGGAAGAGAGCGAGATGCAGCAGAAACAGGAGATCTGACACTGTGACATGAGGTCATCGGTCAGAATCGAGAGCATGATGTTATGAGTTCGCTGTCGTTTGCTGAGCCACCTGAATGTCCAAGTCTCAGGCTCTCCGTGGCACAGCTGATAATGTCGTCACGTTAGCACACACAAATACGCCTCACACCACAAATAAGTCTCCTGGATGGCTGGGTTTTATTGGAGCTAAATCCAGCCGAGGACGAACCTGCTACAGGTTGTCACGCAGTGAGACTGTTGATATTAGAAGACATTTATTTAGAAATCCATCAATTCACGCTTATTTTATCCTTCAAACCTCAAATTATACGTTTGGTCAGCATGACAGCACTCGTCTCTGAAGGTAGGGAAACTGATTTAGATCAGTCTGAGGACACTGGACAGAGCGTGACAACGTCCTTATCCGTTTTTACCCAAAGAGAATGTAACCGTCCGTGACCGTCCCCAAAGCGTGCGGTCCGCCAGCCTGGTGAGCGCATGTTCTCCTTCCAGCCGGCGTTGGACTGGTACCTTCTATCCCGGTTTAAGATGGACCTTCCTGCTGTCAGTTCCTGAGGGCCTTTAGTCATCACTGCAGTGTTGGACCAGACGTCTGGGGACATGTGTCCCACGATGACGCTGTATTCTTGTTCTCTCTTGTGAGGAGGAGGTTCAGTAAGAGATCTGTACTTTGATGTTGTACCTTTAATTGTTGCATGACTCTCATCTGAAAGAATGAGAATCTCAACTTGTGTTTTTTTTCTCTGAATTGCAGAAGTTCTTTGAGCTACTTTTAAAATGTGAAAGGTGCTACCCCACTAAAATGTCATATTATTGTTAGATATTTCAAAAGAGGAGCTTTTGCCTTGTCTTAACACTACGACTGCCTTATTCCACCAACATGTAACCATTGTGGTCAACAAACGGAACTTTGAACTTTTCCGAGCAGTCCCACCAAAAATAAATTGGTTTGCAACTTAACGTTGGTTCCTGCCAAGAACCAGGAGATCCCACGTTCACAGATCGGAACCAGAAGGTTTGAGGTGGAAAGTGAATGTTTTTAACACCGTACATTGTGCAGCTAGTCATGGCTGTCATAGTGCTGTTACTCTCACTTGTTACTGTACTAAAAAGATAGAATGTGCCTCACATCGGTCATTTCAAAAGAAAAATTGCTATTATAAATCTTTCTAATGATCTGACTTGAAAAGCGCCTTATATTCTTGGAATACCCTTTTCAGATGATGTCGATGAAGTTGACGTGTTTATTTTTTGTTCTGTTGATGGATGAGACAAATATAAGGATAAACTAAGTTAATGACTAAATATGTGGAACGATCAGTGAAAATGCTCTCCTTTGCCTTTGTTGTCAAATCATAACACTTTCTTCATCACCTGTCAACATCTCAGGACGTCGTCCTGTCACAGTAGAAAGTCAACTATCCGTTCCAGGTGAAGGGGCACGATGTCAGTGAAACGTCTCCCCATAAATCAGACAAAGTCAAAGGACCTAAGGAGCATTTTTATTTTTCCATCAATATTATTCTGCAATAATATCTGTCTGTCTTTTATTTAAAGTTTAAAAAGCTCAAACAGCATGTATGTTTTTATGATTTATGGTCACACAGCACACAAAGATCTCCGATTGGGTGTTTGTATCCAGATCCTGGAACATCGAGTACGGACTGTACGCTGGTATTTTGTGTGCTCTGTATCCCAACACGTTGCCTTTGTGTGGCCTTGTTTCGCTTGTCAACAGATCCCTAATATCTCCATGTTTGTCTGTGTTGCTCTCTCAGGAGCTGGCGAGTCAGGAAAGAGCACCATAGTGAAGCAGATGCGGATCCTGCACGTCAATGGCTTCAATGCAGAGTGAGTAGATTACGGTGAATAGTAAATGGAATGCGTTTCTTGAGCGCTTTTTTCCAAAGTGCCTTACAGCGTTTGCCTCTCGTTCACCCATTCACGCACACATCTACACACCGACAGCCGAGATAACCGCGCAAGGCCCACTTCCTTGTCGATCTCTAGGTGACCCCCCTGACCCCCTAGTGTTCCCGTGAAGGTATCGATACTTTCTTAGTAACTCTGATCAGGTGTGAATGTTTGTTTGTTTGTGTCCGCTCCGCCCGGTGCCAGTACTCCGCTCCGCCCGGTGACTCACCGGGTGGAGCGCACGTCACATACCGCAGCGGCGCTGGTTTGATTCTGGCCTTGTCCCTTTCCCGCACGTCATCCCCCTCGGCCCTGTACTTCCTGTCTGTCTCTCGACTTCACCTATAACAGTGAAGTAGAAATGCCCTAAAAATGATCGAGACTAGGGAGACACAAGGAAGAAGAAGACGTTGAAAAAAATGAGAGAACTTTTTGAGGAGAGGCTGTGAGAATTCTCTGTCCACGCGTGGCGATGGGTTTAATGGCTTCATAGAGCACCGCCGTCGGTGAATACACAACAGAACTTTTGCCTCTTAACAGGTTCATTATCAGGAGCTCCTCCAGGCGCCATGTTTGTTGTTGTCAGAAACGTTTGCCTCTGAACTGCCCCCTAGTGGATGTATTTAGCATCGTGCCAATGTAAAGGAGGCACAGATGAACGAGGGCATTGGTTATATCATAAATGAGCCTTAAGGTGTCCAATGTGAATTTGTGTCCAATTTACTGTCTGCAACCAAAGAGCCTAAATTCAGACCAGCCAATCACAGACGAACTGTCAACGACAACTCACGAACAGAGACTTTTTCTCTTCAGCTTCGTCCAGTGTCGCCAAAGTGATTGTTCATGTAAGCTAAACGTGTATCCTGTGTGTCAGGGCGGAGGAGTTCACGTTATGGTCCTCTACCGTGCCACCCTCGGCCCTTTTGTCAACACCAAAGACCTCACTCATTTCATTAACGATATTGCACATTTCATAAATGAATTATAGCAATAAAACTGCCTCTTGCTGCTTAATAATCCCGTTGGTTTACTGTTTGCCCTCAATTAAGCGTGTAAGTGTCTCTCCAAATCATCCCTGCTAGCTAAGCTGCAATAGAAAAGATTTGATAGACCTGGTTCGTTGTTGGACTACGGACTATGGGGGAGGTCTGACCTGTCAGTGAGATTTGTGTGTGTGGTGATTTGGTCACATTCTGCCTCTTCTGGTCGGTGGTGGACAAATACAGCCTCGTGTCATTTCCTGTCTCCAGACGAGCCCCCGTACCTTTTCTTTTCTACTCTCACAGAGGGATGGGGTTCCAAAACTTTATGGAGATAGATTTGATTATTCTCAAATTATACAAATAAAAACTAAATATTGACATAACTGCCTAAATGACATTACTGAAGTCATTGTCTCAGAGCTCGTTCAAACCCTCCTGCAGGTCTTCATGAGCACAGGGGAAGAGCAGTAACCAGCCAGCCACAACGCCACAAATAAAGGTCGCCTTTATGAACTTTTTACTTTTGTTCATGGTAAATGGACTTCAGCTCTTTTATCCAAAGGGCTGTACAGTCTGTGCCTCACATTCACCCCTTCATACACCCATTCACCCACGGACGGCCGAGGTAACCATACAAGGCCCACATGCTTGTCTGGAGCAATTCGGGGTCAGGGTCTTGCTCAGGGACCTTCGACACGGACGGGCGGGGGGATAGAACCGGCGACCCTTCGATCACCCTACCACCTAAGACGCGCCGCCCGCAAACAGTAAACCAATGGATGCAATTAAAATCATACTCGAGTAAGGATGAGCGTCAAGAATGGGTCCTTGATTGATACTGATTTTGATGATAATATAGTCTATAAGCAGTGTTAGTATGAATAGTAACAATACCCAGCATGTCACTCCAGTGATGGTAAAATGGAATGATTTTGGTGGAAACTCCATCCCAACAAGATCACTGATGTTTTCTCTTTTTCTGTAAGTTTGAACGTTTTTGCTGAAATGTGGCATTCATGTACCATCCATCTGTGCAGCAGTCTACCCATCCCAAACTCTGTTTCCTCTGTTTATATGATTCATTATGTTACAATTACCATGAGCCAGTGAAATACACACACATACAGACATACACCCACGCTTCCCCTCTCGGTGACAGCAGCCTTCTGGTCTCTGACCGAGTCGGACGGGCTGTGTTGGAAGACGTTTGGTAGTGATGCTGCAGCCGTAACCTGTCCTGTCCTGTCCTCGTTGAACCAGCATCTCCTGCTGGAGACCTGACACACATCACATATGGAAAGTAACATCACGATTAAAATTACTCTTTGCATAAGAAGTGTACTCTGGTATTGAGAGTTAGAGTAAAATAACTTCCTCCCAGTGTCGTCTCTACCTTGTGATCATCTTCACATACACCAGTGATTACTGAAAATTAGTAACTGTTTTCTTCTGCATCTCGTTTGTGCTCTTTTGCTGAGAATGTATGATGTAAAGTTTAACGTGTGTGTGTGTGTGTGTGTGTGTGTGTGTGTATCAATGACTTAATGTGTCTGGGGGTCTTGTGGTTCCGATGAGGAAGTAAGAAGAAGTTTTTTGCCGAATTTGATGAGAAAATCAGCACCTAAGGCACACAACAGCGTGTGACCCAGCGCGAGACTCCACAGCAGTGTGTGTGTCTGTGTGTGTATTTGTGTATTTGTGTGCGTGTGTTCCGGTGCATGTCTTTATTCACAAATGCAGTCGGAACATCATCACATCCAGTCAGATGTCTGACATCGTTTACAGGACCTGAATGATTTTCTGTTACCGTGCTGTGTTTGTATGGCTCCTTTGTATCTGAATGGACAGTAGGTGGATGTACAGTATGTTTCATATGCTGCCGTGTGTGTGTGTGTGTGTGTGTGTGTAGTCTTGCTGCTTTGTTGCTGTCCTCATGACAGTTGTAGTACTAATTTTGAATGAGCCTGGATCCTGAGGAAGTACATAAATGACTTGTTTATGGATGAAAGAGCTCAATAATTCTTGTGACTGAGGATTTTGAATGAAACGGCTTGAATTTTTTTGTAACCTAAGTGTTGGAGAACTGGGCACGTGACTGTAAGACCAGAAAATGCTAACAAATTTGTAGCCTTTTACATGATTAATCACTTTTGACTGTGTGTACAGTATGGTTCAACTGGAAGAGCTCAACCCGTGTGATAACTCAATTTAGGTTGCTATCTTCAATAAGGAAAAGTAAGGGACATCCCCCACTCATCCACACATCCAAGTCCAACTGTAGCCCACTATAACATCCAACATCTCGAAGGCCTCTACAGGTCCACACAGCACCTAAAAACCTCAATGTGTAAGGAAAAACTGCCCCTAAAAAATGTACTTTTAAACAAAAGTGAACAATTAAAGTTCACCTGCAGAAGAGATAACCATCATTTTTATATATATATTTTTATTCTGCATTCCAGATTGATTCCGTCCATTTCCACTTGTGATTTCTTCTAGATTCTTACTGATTGATGGACTGGAATGCAAAAAAAACAAAACAAAAACAGGCCCACTTGCATTGGTAGACAATATAGAAAAATGCCTCCGTAACCATGGCAACGATGAAAGTTTCACAGCAAGGTCTGCGTTCTGCCCCATACTACTGATTTTGAGCTTCTCTGCTCTGCTTGGGAGGCTGGTGTAGTTTTATCACTGAGAGGATCTACTTTATGTACGTGTGTGTATGTGTGTGTATGTGTGTGACACCACGTGCAGGAAAATAAGGGACAAATTGAATTGAAAGTTTTCAAAGATACCAAATATACCAGGACGCTTTCTGTGGTAATCTGTATAAAATGATTGAACACATACACGAGAATAAAATTGAAAAAAAACAAAACAAACGAAATTAAAATTGCCATATCTTAAAAAGGTACTGGGTAATCTAATAGTTAATAGGAATATTTAAAATCTGAATTTTTAGGGCTTATTAAACATATGCAAAATCCTATGAATGTCCTTCAGTGGTTCGTCTTAAGTGTCAATTCATTTGCCAGTTTTTAAAGGGATAACTAGTGTAAGTAAAGTCATATACTGCCTCAGTCACCTCCTGTTATATATTATACATTCTAATGTGAGTCTCCTTCGCACCGTACTAGCCATCCATTAGTCCGCTGCAGCAGTATCGTCTAAAAGTAAATGTACCCGTCTTGCCCTTTTTAACTGACATCCAAGTATTGTAAACACGTCTGTCCTTTCTGGCTGAAGGTGAGAGATAGAAGAGGTGGCTCTCTGCTTGGCTTTATTAGAAACATTTCTGTCTCAGGGAGTCCAAATGTCTTCCCTTCACAGCACACAGACATAATTTGTCCACCACGCCTGCCACTGAAGGTCTGTTTACCCTTCACAGATCAAAAACAAACTCCATGCAGGGCGCTGCCGTTCATCATGTGATAACATGGAACTCGCTTCCTGCACTTTTCTCTCAAACTTAACTAAAACATTACCAGCTAACGAACCACTCAGAGCAGCAGCACGCAGACGAACGGCGATCCGTGACGTTCTTACGGCGGCCTGCTCGTTGTTATGGATGTACGATCACGCAAGTGCAGTGTCAGTCAGTGGTAGATGTGAATTTTCATTTGGTAGATGATGTGATATAATAATATATATATGAATATACAGTAGTGTTTGTTGTTTTGTGTTTGCCTACTGCTCTAACCCCCCTTCTACTTGGTTGTAGCATCTCAAGTCGTTCTGTATCTGTGCATCAGTTTGCCTTTCTGCTCTCTACCATCTGTGTCCAGAATCTCACTGAGCCCTTGTGTGTCTCTGTTTGTTCTTCCAGGGAGAAGAAGCAGAAAATTCAGGACATTAAGAACAATATTAAAGAGGCCATTGAGGTAAGTGGCCACGCTCCTGTCAGGTTTGCTTCGTGATGACCAAAACACAAAACATGGATGTCCTCTTGGGCACAGCCAGCCGTCCTGTTTCCCATTGTTATATTCAAATTCTCACTTTAACGTCCTCTGTTTGTGTATCACAGACCATAGTGACGGCTATGAGCACGCTGACACCCCCGGTCCAGTTGGCGTCCCCAGAGAACCAGTACAGGATTGAATACGTCCTCAACCTCGTGGGTCAGAAGGACTTCGAGTTTACATCTGTGAGTAAGACAACATTGTACAGTACACACACGGACGGAAGCATTAAACCACTGAGAAGCGTCACAACACGAGGCCCAAACAGCAGCACTGCAGCACAAACACATCAGGTTTATATGATGGGCTGATTCTGAAAAAGGTTAAACCTGACATTGGAAAAAGTCAGCCTGTTATAATGAAGGAGAGGAAATAAAAGTAGAATACAGCAACACAAACACATTATGATGAAATGCAATGCTGACGTCTTGACTCCACACCTTTACAATGGAATGCAGAGACATATATGAGTCCACCTGGTGATCCGTTCTTATTTATCCAAAGGAGAACAGGCTTGAATCCCCCAGGTGTCCTGTTGTTGATGTCAGAGCCACGTTTAGGGCTGGACCGTGAAAAATATCAGGAGATGGTATTTTAGCCGTTATAGTGATGATGTAGGTGGTAGTTTTGTTTTAATTTCCAATACAAATACCGTGAGAAATGCAATAGTAATAAATGTGTTTTTATTGGTCCGTAGAGGTTTAATATGTTGGGTCACGCTGGATGTGTCTTAAGTTATGGCAGCCAGAGGTTCTGCTGCCTGGATTTTCATTCATTCTCCGTACTGGCTCACACGGCTGGTCTAAACGGACGCCCTACGCCGTGGCTCCTTCTTTACAAATACAAAGTATATTTTTGAACGTAGAGAATGTTTTTTTTTA
>OMNV01009069.1:0-44824 GCA_900303265.1 Brotula barbata | reverse complement strand
CAGTGACTTTTACTGATGTGTTTGTTTGGCTCACCAGCCAGTTTGCCTCATAGATAAGTGCTGGCTCATTTCTTCCATTTTCTTACCTCAGAGGGTCTTTAAAAGAATACGGCCCTAATCACTCAACGTCACCTCTCCCCCAAGGCTTACACATGTGATGACAGTGTCGCACATATGCTTCAGTGAAGGGTGATATATAATATATACTGACATAAAAGTGGGTCGGAATCACTAACAGCTGCTTTTGCATACATTGGCTTTAGACTACAAAGGAATTAATTATTTTTGGTCCATATAAATCGCAGTGATTATTTTTTTCACAAAGATATCAACTATTGCTTGATTTCTTCACACTTTAATGTCTCCAACTAATCCAAACGTAGTTTTTATACAAATGCCTTTTTATAGCCTCGCGGTTCATAAAGAAAACATATTCTTCGTTTTTACGCCCGTCAGCTTCGTAGATGTGGAGATCTCGTTCTCTTATCCACTTAAATGTATTTATTGCGAAAACTACCAGGCCAATTTTTCTGCGAGCCGTGACTTATTAAGTTAGGAACGATAATATCATATAAGGTGACTTGAACATAAATCAGTTTGGATTGAATTAGTGATTTATTTATAGACTTTTACCCCTCAGGATGGGGCTAATAGAATTAGTCAAGGAAAACAAAGTGCGGGACTTTAAAGGACAGGAGTGGGACACACCACCTCTCATCACATGTTGACGTCTTACTCTACACATTCTACACACTCTTCTTACTCCACTGCCTACACACACCTCTATCGTCCCAATACATTTGGTCCACCGGTCAAGTACAAAGGTTAAGGTCCCCGAGGAGTTTGTCCTCTGTGCTTCGCTAACAGACTGTGAAATCTATTTTAATGACACCCTGAGAACCAAAGGCACAGTTGCATGCTGTGGAGATGGTAACAGAGACCCACCACTTTTTTTTCCTAGCTAACAAAGACCCAACTGTGTTGGGGTCAGATCCCACTGAGGCTGCATATCAGAGTGAAGCAAATGGCAGTGAAGGAGAAATACAACATGCTGCCTTTGTGAGGTGTTGAGCAAATCAAGTGCATAAACAACCCACGTTCCAGATTACAACTTTACACCAGGATAGCAACTGTATCCCCGATTTTGTGGTTATGTGGAGTGTACGTGATCGTAGTAAAGCTCTGTGAAATGGTATCATGGGATGTGCTGTGGATGACCTGAAGCTGACCTGTGACTTTTTCTATTTCTGCCCTGATTTCAGCAGTGTATTGATATAGATGTACCACTGTATTGGCTCTATATGTGATTTCAAACCTGTGTTTTTTCCTACATGGTTGTCTTATTAGGTGGAGCTGCAGTTGAAGCCCATCCAGTCCTTGCTGCCCCATCAGAAGCCCCTGGTCCTTGTGCTTAACTCCCCCCAACCACTGAGCTGGAAGATCAAGACAGAGAAGCTGGCTCCAGGCATCAAGCATATCTTTCATGTGAGTCCAGAATCCCCAAAACCCTTTAAACCAACTTCCCTAAAACTGTGAGTTCATTTCCTCACAGGGTAAACTCTTTCTCATATTGTCATTTCAGTGGCCCCTTTTTCTCTCAGTGAAATATTTTAAGGGCCCGTCGTGCTCGCAGGAACTTCCCAATGATACGACAGCGACTACATTTGCTTGATTCAAAGAAAAAACATCTGAAGAGCTCGACGGAGAAGAGCTCGGTTAGCAAAAGGGTACTGGGAAGAGGGATGGTGCGCAGGGGAACTTTTGGGAGTGTAGCGGGAGCCAAGTCCCCTGGAGAGCCTGCCATATTTAGTAAAGGTACCAGGGGGCCGTGCTGGGAAAGTTAATAAAACATTTAAAATTGGACTGTAGTTTGTTCATATTGTAAGCCTTTGTATTACATGAGAAAGTGCCAGAAGACCCAGCCACGGCTTACCTATACCAGACCGACATTGTTATGAAAACTCTTTTGTACTTTGAAGGCTTTCCTGCGTCTTCACCAGTGGAGAAGTTTCCACTGTAATTTTAACACTTCACTGTTTTGCAGTCAGTGCAGTATTGTGTACACAAATGATTTCCATATGTGCTCTTATGTTTATATATGTATATAGAAAGAGAGTTGTAGAGTAATCCCTTACATTTAATACACCTGAGCAGAATTTACGGCTCATTGTTCAGTTCTAAAACCTGTGACATAAACAGGATTGTATATTTTTCTTGGAATTCGGAGTATAATCAGGGCCTGTGGAGGATATATAAGTCCCCCCCCTCCCCCATTCCTATATTGTATTGCTACAGTAATGTGCAATTCTGTACAGACCAGCAGATCAGCGTCACGTTAAATGGCACCTCCTGTCAGTGCTGGCAGACAGAAAACATCTGACAACAGCCAAACGGAGCCGTTATCCTAACGATGTTAGACATCAGTCCATTTCTCGGGGGAAAGGTCGGGCTTTATAGTTGTGACAGATTTACTGTTCATTATCTCACAACGTCTTATTCGGAATAGAAATTGCTCTGATTTGAGTTATGTCTTATAAACACCAATCTGTTTTACCGTCAGATAAGTGCAACGCAGACGTCGCCATTCATCTGGCGGCTACGAAAATACATTTTCTTATCCAGACAAAACTGAGCTGAGAGCTTTTGTCTGTTGGCTATACGATACGCGGTGGAGGCATAATTGCAGTTTTTCAAGTGGGGCGAGGAGAGATTGGGTGTTAAGTATTTTCTGTTTGAGCGACAGCGCCGAGCCCTCTGGCAGTACACACACTCTGTATATCTTATCCACCAGGCTGACAGCACACTGCCATATTCCAGAGGAGTCCCAGGTGCTGCTCCTCTTTTCAGGGTCTCTCCACTGCAGCCCCGTTAATATTCTAACGCAGAATACAAATATACTTTAAGAAAAAAACCCTATACGACCATCTACACTGTGAATAATCTCTGCTCCTCATCTCACCTTGTTTGACTTGTAGTCTGCATTTCCTCTGATAGGTACAAGTAAGTGTAGTAAATGTAGTAAAAAATACCACAGGAATCAGTTATTCTCAGATCAGTTATGAGTCACACGTGGAAATAAATGAATGAATTTGTCCGACACTGTCACTGTCATCTGAACGCAACAGTCTGACTTTCTGTGTCATCCCGACCTGCACGTCATAAAATAATTCATTTTGTACTATGTGACATGCAGGATATGAATAGTATCATTGTCACAACAAACAGTGTTATCATACAATGGAAACCTTCAAAGAGGCCTCAGAAAGCAATGGGTTGTATAATTGCGCCCGTGGCTTTGTTTGGGTTTTAAAAGTGAATAAATACAGATGCTGCCAAAAATAGTAACATTGGCAAGAAAGGGAATGTTCATGTAGACACATAAGACTATATTTACTAAGAATTTAGACAGTTTTATTGGACACAAATGAGCGGAGTAGCGCTTTTCCACATTGAATACAGGAATAAACTACAAGTTGTGCCCGCTAAGAAAGATCAACCCCATCCTGCACCAGCTGCTAGCATTCCTCCACAACTTTACTACATATTGATTTTTATTTTGTTTCCCAGCTGGGATCCTGTTAGATTCTGGGTGATATCATTGTCAAAATGTCATCAAATCTCTCATACTAACTGGTATGTCCTGGGTTTGATGGTCAGCCTGTGAGGTTTGGGCTCTGCTGCCAGTGTTGTGGTGTCTTTAAAACGTACAGCAGCTGATTCTTTTCAATGGCACTTCATTCACATCGACTGCACTGCAGCTGTGTCCATTTACGTCTTCACTGTTAGTAATTACCATGCAAATTCAACAATTGCAGCAATGCAGAATTGACTGAGTTGAGTAAATATGCCTCATGGGATAAGTGGAGCAGTAAAACCCTTCAGTTGATGTTCATATGGACCATCATCACTACTGACAGTGTTATTTCTCACACTTCTCCATCCATCCTTCCTAGGTAGACTTGAGAAGATGGTGTGTGAGAGCACAGACTGAAGGAATGGGTGCAAGTTTTAACACTCACTGCCAAGCCACCCTCACTCTGCCTGTCCTCACGACGGGCGATTTCCTCAGACTAATTGGACATCAAATCAGATGTACCAGTCCTCGTTTCCTGGTCACCGTGTTCTGGGCTTGACTGACACTGATAGGCTGCCCGGAAAAGTTTGCTGAGCATTGTTGGCCACTCGGCCCTACAGGCTTGTAAAATGCCAGAATCCAGACTTAAGTTGTAAAACGTGTTCTCAGCTGTACTCCTTGTCAATCAGCAGCAGGCAAGAATTAACGTGAAAGTGACTTGAAATATGAACAGAGGAATCAGGCCAGATTCTACTTCAGCCAGAGATCCTAGGATATGAAAGGAGTCACATGTGCTGAGAGCCCATGAGACTGAATACATTTTTTCTATACGGGGAGGAGGTGAGGAGAGTGAGGGCTGTCTTGCATCTCTGGTAGAATGATTCAATCTGAAGCAAATGTTTTATGATTCTTGATGGAGCAACACTGGAAACTTTTGCTCCTGGCTTGCCTTGCCTGGTTATTTATTTGCCAAGTTGTGCCTTTTCTCCCCCATATTTCCATTATTCACACATACACACACACACACGAGCGCCGGACTCCCCTCAGTGCATTTGCTAATTGAAACCATGGGTAGCCACTATTGGTTTTTTGGAGACGACAACGGCAGTATCGCCCCTGAGTGGCGCTGAGACATGTGGTTATTATTTTCCCCCTATCAGTTTGCCAGTTGACTGGAACACACCTGTTTGCAGCATGCGGCTTGATTAGCTCGTCATAACTCACGCAGAGAGATCGCATCACCTATGAAACCTCTAATTCCATTGATATCACCGGAGAGTGCTCATCTTATCTATCAACCTTTTCTGCACTATCTTTCCGTTGTTTGCAGCACCTCCTCATTTCAAAACTGTCTTTGGTGAATTCCCAGAATCGGGTTGTTGCTTAGTGAGAAGGCAACAGAGAATTAAAACTCTGTGATAATTGATCTCAATCATTTGGCATCCCTTCGTCTCTCTGGTGTGCACATATGTGTGTAATATGGTCCTGCTTATAGTCTGCACTTAAACGTTTAGGATCCTGTGCGGAACTCAGCCTTGGCAGATGTGTTTTTATAGGGTTTTTAGAATGGAACAAAACAACACGGTTAGGTCGAGTGTATCTATGTTGTTTAAGTAAAATTACAAAAGTGAGTACACAAGTGTCAGTCCCCGTTTGTACAATGTGCCTCGCTTATCCGCCACAATCTCAGCGCTTTCAGCAAGTCTGATGAACGCCTCTCAAGTTGAGTTACCGTCTAGTTCTCATGTAATCCACATCAAAGAACACAATATAAAATAATAACGCCCAACGCGGCCTCCCTTCAACATACTTAGACTTTGCACGACAAGAAATGAGCACTAATCAGGTGGGAAGCCAACATAATAGTAAGATATGAATAATAACGGGTTTAGTTTGATGTTAAAATCTGGACAACAACAGATGTAATCAGAGGAAAGGTTAAGGCTCCTAGAACGGTCCAAATTATTTTGGTTAATGCATGGAGCCATGACAGAACAGACTGTGAACTCATCCAAGAACACTGTGTGCAGTTTAGAACTGCATGCTCTTTTTTTCCACGTCTGATATCTCTTTCTGGCCCAGATATCACGGTGACGAGCCAGTGGGCAGAATGTGACCATCTATGGACATTTGGACCAATTATGACTTGGGGAGGGTATCAGAAGCAGAGAAGACAAAAGTTCTCCCTGGGTCACCTGCACACTGGTCACTGTGCACGCTGTGTGTTGTCCTGAAAGTTTTATCCATGTGACTTATATTAGCGTGTCAATGGATTTTCGCTGTGCACAAATGCAGCAATTTACTTCAGTTTAATCTCTTTCAACTCTGCTATTCTCCATGATGGTTGATCTCAACCTGCAGAAATGTTGTGTTGTGCATCAAAAACATCTTTGTTTCTGGTGTGTTTTAGTAACAATTATGTAGTTTTAGCTTTCATTGGTAGTTTTCGCTGACATCGTGTGCACTATTGGGTCGGTCAATGAAAACCGAAGACTCAAAGTGTTTCCGATGTCAAAATAATGACGAGCTAGCCGCTATATTTTTTATTTTAGAGCCTTTTATACAGGCTTTAGCAAAATGTCCTGGGTGACCAGTGCAAGTATAAAAGGTTAAAAGACAAAGACTTTGATTCTTTTGTCAAAAGATTCCACAGACAAAGTAGCCATGTTGAATATTTATATTTGATCATTTTCCATCTTAAAACTACCTAGTCCTATCAGCTAGGCAAGCAATGGATGAGAGTGATGAAGAAAGAGAGAGGGGGAGCAAGAGAGTTTGTTAGAAGCCAGAGTGGGTCCCTGACATATTCATATTAAATTCCTGAGGTTTTCAGTGCTGTGGAGAGCCTGGAGCTAATTTGGCTTTTAGGCTTTCCCCTCTAATTCTTTGTGACTAATTACGGTTGTATTCCTGCAATTAAACTGATAAACTCTGCTGAGTTTGGCAGCGTTACTAAAGAAACTCCGGCCTTTTCTTTACTCGGCCGGGGCACCAGATCTCATTTTAACCCACGCCGAATCACGGCTCGCCATTTTTGACTTATTTCTTGTCGTCGTAGTAAACGCACTAAAAATAAAAATCAACACTGACCTGGATTCTTTGACCGAATCTGTCTCCAAGGTCTCAATATTTATTGCCTCCGGTCACGATGCCAGGAATATCGAATGGAGCGTCCAGAGGTCAAACAGATGCTGTGCAAGAAGTAGGCAGGGATTCTAATGTGTCTGACTGTGTCTGAAAAATCAAAAAACTAATTTTATCATCACTAAAGTATGAAATGAAATGTACTTAATAAGAGAATAAAAAAAAAACACTGAAAGATCTCGTGTGATCCTCTGGATTTATGTCATCAATTTGCTGGTTTTAATATTTTAATTGGACCAGCCAGCACTGTTTCATCTCACCCTCATTCATGGAACAAAACAAAAATAAAATCAGGCATGGAAATAAAATGAGGTAGGCTGTCTAGACCGTATGCTTAGACTCATTTGGTTGTTGGGAGTGTGTTTCCAGCACATGTGAGTGTTTATCGCTTTGAATCAAAGCATATGGGCTGAGCTCTGTTAATTGCCAAAGTGGTGGCCCCTGCTAACCATGGCAGGGCCAGTTTCCCTGTCAAAAACAAATCAGCACTCCATTGCCTTTTATAGTTTTAAAATCTCTCCTTAACCTTTGTTTGTCTGTTTTGTCGCTGTGTATCTTTCACAGATGGAGTTAGTTTCACAACTTACGCAATAGTGGTCAGAGATCGCGGTGAGAAGACGAAACTGCATTGATATTCATAAGAAGCCTCAACCTTCTGTCTGTTCGTTAGTCTCTGTTCAGTAATATTCTGATATGTGTGGTGTACCAGGAAGTGGTTTACTTGTTTTTTTTTCATCAGTAAGGATAGGATGGAGAGTGAGTTTGATAGGTGGGTGATGCTCCGTCTGCAGTGTAAACAGAGAACTGAGCCTGAAGCCAAAGCGCTCGAACGTAGGTCAATCTTCACACTTGATTATAAACTCTGGTAGTGTTTGTTTCCATCTTAGAAGTGAACGGCTGCTCCTTTGCATTGAAAGGAAGCAGACGAGATTGTTTGGGCTATAGTGAAGATGTCTTGTGGATCCTGCCCTTGGGGAGATTATTCCAGACAGATCCACCTGTGGATAGACCATGGACCGTCAGAGGAGACAGACCTGGAATAATATACACAATCTGGATTGGGAAGGACTTGGGAAACCTGGGCTACTTTGCTTAGAATGCTGTCTGGATGGATGCTATACTACCACAATATAACTTGAATGTTTGTGTGTACTTTTGGGTGCACTTATTGCTTTTCCTGTTTGTCAGTTTAAGATATGTGTATCTTCTTTAATACCAAAAGCTTTCAATGGTGATCATTGTGAAAATGAGCCGCCCATCTGCGAGGACACTCAATGATTAAGTGCACCTTATATGTTCTGGCAACCAGACGCCTTTGCGTGCAGGAACATGTGTGAAAAGACTTAAGAGCATTCTCATAGAAGACCAATTTCAGAGAAATGCTGAAATAACAGTTGGAATGCTGTGTACAGGATGGGTTTTCAACAATGCACAGAGAGTGGGTTCACTTTTGGACAGGCCGAGCCCTTTTTATTCCTTATGTAATCTCTTGTGTATAATATGGATGAGCGTGTCTACGTAGAGTTTTATGTGCTTGTCATTATGAACAAAGAAGTCAGTGTTGGTAGAAGTCTTGAAAAGTCATAATGTAAATGAAATAAAAAGAGATTTTACCTTTTTTCAAAAAGAAAAAAAAAAGGCAGACTGCAGCAGATCTTTTTCTCATACTTAGCCTCAGTATTACGCTCTCACATAGAGAAGACATCACCAAGGGTGAAAATAGATCAAATAGATCAAATATTTCAGATTGCATTTTGCATACAGAAGCTTATCACAGCAGCACGGTTGTCGCCTAACTCTCTTTTTACTCTGTGTTTTCTCTTTTTCAAGGTATCGGAGGGCTCAGATATTAACTTTCAGCCAGGAAACTTCTCCGTGGCTTGCCAGATCCTAAGTGAAACGCTTCCCCATGGCAACGAGCACCTCCTCAACTGGGCCCAAAAGAAGTACAGGGCCGTCACCTCTTTCACTGAACTCAGGATGACTCGAGATATCTACATCAACGTTGGCGAAGGTTTGTTCTTGAGGGAATTCCCAAACAAAGCTCTAGGCTCCGAGGCGCCCCTCCCCATTCCCCTGCTGCTCACATAGTTTTACTTAGCTTTGCATTTAATCCCTGGCTAGAGTTTCACATGTAGTACTCCAGTAGATACATGTCTTTCCCACAAAAAGGAGTCACCTTCGGGTGATACAGTGTAGAGAGAGGGAGGTCAGCTGTGGTGAAGCTGAGTGCTGGATAAATTCCATCCAGTTGTTTGTTGACTCATGCACAAAACCTGACGATAGAAAACATTGTTTGAGTGCCGCTCTTGACGGTTCATTTGACTTTTTTGTCACATTGACTCAATATTTACACGACTAGATTTTCATGATGATAAATAGAACAAGAACTTGAGTGAGTCACGAGTTCCCGGATTTGAAGTTTGAATCACGTGGACGTTGTGTTCCCAAATTAATTCGTCAGCAGGACAGTTATGACCAAAATTGTGGGAGTGCTCCGTCGGTTCCTTGTTTGAGTCCGCTGTCAGGTTTGAGACGATCCAGGTTGTTTGGTTTGTGTTTGTACGTATATATATACAGTATCTGTTTGTGATCATCGGGGTGATCAGGGAGTGAGAGAGCTGTTGGATGTAGTCGGAGATGTAAAAAAAAAAAAAAAAGATGGCTGAGTCTCTTAGTATTCACAAAGACAATAAATCATTACCTTCTAATTTCCAAAGCTGCATTTAAAGCAATAACAACATAATGACCCAATGTAAGAGGAAATAATCCGTCAGTGGTGAGCTGGAGCAGACAGTGGAAGGCTTCCCAAGTTCCATTAGTAGGTAAGGAGGGAGTCTGTCTGAAGTGAAGAAACACTGAGGGATTCTGGGTAGACTGTGATTGATCTTCTTCCGTATTCCACTCATGGACTTCACTCCCTTCGGGCCTCTCAATGAACAGACAACACGTCCAACTTCACAGTCCATCAGCACTCAGCGCAGAACATAATGTTTTTAATGAGAGTCAGAGCATCTGTAGGAAGAAAAACATCGTCCCACAATTGCCAGTGATGTTTCCTCCTTGTTCTTAGTTGCCATGAAAAACAGAGTGGTTGCTCAGGCTTCAAGCATTTGGCCGCTGTCATTAGGGGCTGCGGCTTGGCAAGTGCTTAGGGTGCCATGTTTACCCCGAGAAAAGAGATCCGGAGTCCCTCTTCCATTGTGTTTCATGAAGATGGACAGATACATTGCTTCCTGTCCAGACCCCAATGCTCAGACTCACTCACCCAGGTCTTTAAACTGCCGTAAGGGCTCCGTGGAGAGGAAGGTGCCTGTCCTGAGTTTACACGGTGAGAGACTCTGATTGCCAAATAAGGAAGTGTCTGTCTTGCGGTTTGTGAATGTACTGAGGTGCCCAACAGTTCGTGGAAGAGAAGTTACTCCATTGGCAATTAATTGAAGTATTTTGACACCATATTGAGCTTAGTTTTCCACATAAAAAGATCATGTACATTTCCCCTTTTTATGGAAAGACCAACGATGCCCTGGACCGCACGTATCCATCAGTTTGACATTCAACTCCTTTCTGTAGCCGTGACCTTACATGCTGACCTCCCTGTGGTGGGGAAAGAGTAAATACTCCTTTGGACCACCAACCAGTAGCAAAAATATCTCCACTTTTTCCAGATCCAGTGTTTTCTGACACCTGCAACATCGATAACAAGTTTCTGTCTCTGAACTACCTTGGTGGCTACGTCGAGCCCCAGACATCAAAAGGTTGCGTCCTGTCTGGGCCAGACAGAGACCAAGAAGTCCACATCATTGAGCTCCAAGCGCCCAACTCCAGCAGGTAAGCAACCAAAGAATCTAAAAGAGCAAAGCATACACCTACTCTAGTTTGGGTCAAAGGTGAAGATACTTTAATTTGTCCCTGTGGACGAAAAACAGAAAGAGGAACCAAAGTTTAGGCTGACGTCTATGTCCAGTTAGCAAGAAAATCTTCCACTTCCCCGATGCGGTGATTACTGTGTTAACCCAAATGACGTCTAATGTGGGAGTGTGATGGTAGTCGTGATGAATCCAGGATGATCTATGACTTTCTATCTGGTCTGTATTGCACATGTACTGCTTTTTTTCTGGGAATACATCCAGCTTTTTAATCAGCTGGCCAGACAGAGAGGACATGTTTATAAGAAATAGATCCAGCGATCCAAAATTCTTTCTGTCTCTCCCCTCCTCTGTCTCTCTTCACGCAGTGCGTTCCAGGTGGACGTCACCGTGGACATACGCCCTCTCGAGGACGGTGTCCCGCTACACCGTGACGTCGTCCTGCTGCTCAAGTGTGCTAAGCCTGTCAACTGGGTCATCAAGTCCCACAGTGTGATGGGAAGACTGACTGTGGTGGTAAGAACGGCAAAAATGCACTTTCCATTCAGAGATACCGAGAATTTATGCTGTCACATTACACACGCTGGTGGTTTTTCCAGCCGTGTCACAACATTGGACCGCACAAAGAGAGCGGAACCACAGAAATGTCATCACTTTGCACTGCTGACCAAAGAATTTGTCACAAAAGGATGTGTTGAATTGGTGCCCAGACCCTGCCGAAGGACACGGACGGGTGGGGCTAACAGGTTAGGCGGGTGCAAAGAGGAACTGTGAAATTTCATTGCGCCTGCCCCTCGGGATTGTCATCGCACTGAGCGTCTCAGGAGCTGGAGTGGTAGTGTCACATAGTTTTAACGCCACTACTTTTGCTGTGCAAAGAGCTCAAGCTGCTTCTCATCAATCAAAATGTGAATTACGAGCGGCGCTGCCTCGGGCTCCTTCTCCACGGTCTCCAAACATGTGAGCACTTAGGACCACCTCACCACACCACACACGCGAAAGGAAAACACTGGCTACGCTCTGCAATATATCAGGTTGCCCTTTACCTACAAATACACTTGCTTACGTAGCCTGTAAGTGTAAGTGTGTAAATCTTCCTTAGAGGTATTTAAGTCCTAAGGGCCCATCAGAAACCTTTGTCTCATACATGAGACCAGCATTTAGAATATTAAACTGTAATGTTGATATTTGGGAATTGACAGCTGTGGAATGACCGTATTTGCACTAGAAATGCCATTGTACCCTTTTTGTCTTAGTCTGGCGGCGTAAAGGACCGATCCGTTTGGCGTTGTCCTGCGTGTACCTCTCCTCTGACCTCAGCGAAGGTGAAGCGGGGCTCTCGGTTGCCTCAGCGTGTGATACTGATACTCCAACATGGCAGCTCTAGTCATGACACTGCACGTTTGCCAGACACAGTGTGTTTGCACAGCTGCCTGGTGATCACTGTATAGTAATTCATTCATACCGCGGCTGACAAGCCCTCTGGTGCCCGATCTGATGTATTATCGCGCAAAATAACAAAATGAAATGATGAAATTTAACATATTTGCGCATACGGCGTATCAATTTGGTTTCGATCGTCCAGAACTATCGAGTGTACATTTTTGCACTGTTGTTATATTTATATGCTATAACACGGCTTGAGGCTGTGAATCATATTCAGCAGATTCACGCAAACACACGTAACAAAAACCGACTGTGGCTGCCAGTTCAGCAGTGGTAAATCAATCAGCCAATAACACTCTGGTGGTATTTTTCCCCTGGTGTTATACCCCTAACATTAGATTACACCTCTGCTATGGGTGTGGCATTCCTAATGTGGGTGTGTTGTCAATGTTCCGCTGACTCTGTGTAACTTCGAGCGTTCACCACCTGTGACAGCCAACTGGCAAACATCACCTCTTTTCCTGTATGTGGAGGGAATGGTTATGACGCACACACACTGATTTGGCAAGGTAAACTGCAACCAAAGCCAGGAGGAGGTAATTTAATTCATTTAGGGCACCCTAATGTACGTAATTATGATTGGTTGATTCAGCATTTTATGGTCAATTATTTATTTAGTCATTTTTAATTTTCATCAGGGCAGCACTGCTGTTTCACACAGCCTAGCTTATTTGTATCACCACGCCAACAGTCGCCAGCGTTCCTAGCTAGCGACAAACTAGAAACTAACGCAAAAAATGAGCATTGCCTTGTATCAGAATTTTAAATCCCGAAAGACTTCCAAATTAATGGTGTCACGTTTCACACTTCATAGAAATGAGTATTTTAATTCTAACTCTTGTTTCTAGCTAGCAGGTTCAACTCTGCTGCCATTGTTTGTGGAGTTGCTACGGTAGTCAAGAGTGACAGAACAAACAGAATTTGTTATTCTGGGACTATTTTTCTCTTCAGATTGACTAATTTCTTAAAATTAATGCGTCGTGTTAATGATATATTTGAATGATAAGTAGCCATACATCATCAGTGGGTGATTACCGTGGAATAAAGCCCAACATCCACGTAAGAAATATTCCATCAGCAGTGGCTACATGAGTAGCTATCAGCGTGTGACTGATAAGGCCTGAGCTAAAGCTGGATAAAGTTATTACGAAATGCCACGACCATTCGAAAAACACCTGTTGTGTGTGATTATTGTGACTTGTTCAAACATTTTGCATGAGACGATTTTCAGATGATTCAAATGAATAACAACAGCACATCAGTTATGACAGTGGGCTCACCTCCAGATCAACATGGTCTTCAAAATACACGTGCTGTTCTCACAGCGTGCTACTATCAGTGCAAAATCATGTGCGATTGTACACGATGAATATGTCGAACATTAACTTCCACTGCTCAAACAAAACCAAGTTCATATTCATATTCATGATTTTGACAAACAGAGGTCAACTATAGGTCAGGCTTCTCCATAAAAGCACTCAAAAGACTAATAAGCCCTATAAACATTCTAAAAATCAAGATAAATACGTCTTTTAGAGAGTTAACCTCACATTGTAGCAATGTGTTGATTTGTTTGTTGAGTTTGTGACTTGGCAATTTTATATTTTTAAGTTGATCGATTATCTGCTGACAGCATTGGTACACAGGATGCTGAGCTTGTGCAATCAGAATTTGGAAGAAAGTCAACTATGTATGAGATATGATAGCCTCATAAAATTAAAGCATTACTGCTGTGAGAAGGCAGGTTCTTCACATTGTTGCTCAAGAGGCTGGAGTGTGTGGGAAATGGCTGTGAGAAAGAGCTTCTCCTCCCTCCCATGGGGAGGGAAAGCTGCAAGAAAGAACAAATTAACAAGGAATTTTAGGAGACAGCGAACATGTCACAATCTACGCATTAATTGAGCGTTGATTGATTTGCCACACCCACATACTCTCAGTGCGTAGTAATGTGGAAGATAATAAAGTGCAGGACTGCACATGAAGCGGATTGTCTGTTGAAACTGGCACAAGATGCTGCTTTAGAATGAACATCCTGCAAGAATTATGTGGCATAATGTATTAGATAAATATAACTGCCGTTAAAAAAGCTCAGCATCTGAAAAAAAAACGTCTTCTTGTAATTCTGAAAGATGAATCTGTGAGGTGTTCTGTTGTGCAGAAGTAGTGATCACACTTCATGCATCTCTGAATTTTCTGCAGTCCTCTGCTGTTATATTATTTGGTATGTGTTATACATAGAGAGATACGAAAAGGGGGATTACAGTTAGCTAATCTCTCTACCTCCTCATCCGCCCCCCCCCAACTCCACCCCATCTCCCTGATCCCTGATAAAAGAGCATAATTGAGCTGCAAAGTTTAGTCGTTCTCAAATGTTTAACCACAGTGACAGTTGTTTTCTCGGCTGCAAACATAAATCATCCGGATTATATTTTCATCCCCCCCCTGTCCTGCATAGGAATGCCCAACAGCAGATGATACCAGCAAACAAGTACAAAAAAACCCAACCGTACAAACTTAAGTAATGTCAAACAAGTAAGTATGGATAAGATAAATGGACCTTTTGATTCATTTGCATCTATAAAACAAAAAACAACATCAAAGTATGAGTTGAGGAGTGTTGCAGAGCATCTCTCCCAAAGATGATTGTTTTTTTGTGTCGTACTGTCTAATGTGTGTTTAAGCATGGTTTGTGGTAGCGATCAGTCGTTCCCTCTGACATTTGATAGCGATAACTTTTGGATGATTTGGATGTGAATGTCAGTTTTAAATACCAGTAATAATTTAGTCATGGCATAAGTGTGGGGAGTAAAAATAACTTCATCTTCCACATGATAGATGTGAAACAATGCTGTGTAACTCTTTCAGAACTTATGTTGCTATCCCATGATCAATCAACACCTGCAATCTCTAACTTGTTGTTGCACTCTGATAAAGTACATTAAGTAATAAAAGTGTGAAATATTTGAAAACATGTCAGTGGAATTACCTTATTCTGGTTTCAAATGAACTATTAAAGTGATTTGTGGGTGAAAATGTATTGTGCTAGATTTAGCTTTTAAACCTTATTGTTTCAACAGCATTTTTAGGATTGTACGTCAACATGTAAGAGGTACTAGAGGACCTCCTGGACATATTTATCAGGCCAAGATGTATGAAAAGAACATCGATTTTGACATTGTTGACACACAGGACTTGTTTTTTTTCACAGACCTCGGACACCGCCAGTGTCAACTCTAACACGGAGAGACAGATGCAAGTGTCAAAATCCGTAAGGCAGCGCTTGCCAACTGGATCTCAGGAGTTGATCAAGTGGGCAGAGGACCATGGCCATAGCCCAGTCACGTCTTATACCAGCACCCCTGTGGCCAACTACTTCAACCTCAGACTTCGAGAGCCAGGTGGACTCAACTTCTAAACTCTGAATTCCCCCATTATTATCAAGTATTGCATCAAAATTATAGCATCATGTATTTCTTTGTGTGTTTCGCTGATAAATAATACTCTGTTTCTCTGCAGTTATAAAGAGATCAGCATGAAATTGTGAAATGGTTTTATAGCCTTTGTCCTGTGTGAGTTCCACGCCTGTAAAAGCACGTTCCCGAGGTGTTAATCGTCATTTTTGTGACCTCCAGATGTAGGGGATCCTCATGACAGCATGTTGCCGCCCGAGCTGTCTGTCCTGCAGGATTCTGGCTATCGTCCAGGTGCTGGATCTACTGCAGGACGGTCCAGTCTGCCCTTTATCTTTCCTCCACCTGGGGCGGACAGTTTGCCTAACTCGCACCCCTCTCTCGCTGATTTTCCCTGGGAGGGAGGGCAACCTGAGGAGCAGTTGAATGTTGACCTCGTTGTGAAGTGCGAAGAGACCAGGATGGTGGTCAGCATTGACAAAAAGAGCCTGCAAGTGAGTTACCGTCACCTATCTTGGATCTAGAATTTAGTAATTCTAGACTAATTTGGTAAGCTTCAAACTTAAAATTGGGTTCAGCTCTCTTCAACTCAGCTGGAAAAGGAAGCAGGCTGCTTCTCGGCAGGGCTCGATTCTGCCCCATTGCAGAAAAGGACCAAAAATAGATGTTACCTGGTCCAGATCCAGTAGAGGAAATGAAAAGAAACGACCATTACAACTAAAAAAAAAAATCATTGGATTCTGATAGCCAAGTCCAGGGTCTAATGATGGCTTTTATACATTTTTCTGTCTTTGCTCATACTAGCACACATTTGACTGAATGAAATGAAAACAAGAAGAACAAAAGCCCCACAAGAGGACCAGATTCTCCTGCAAACTGTTCAGCACCTCTGTCAGGCTGGATGAGTTAGTGCTTGTCAGAAGCAATGAATGTCTGGTGAATCGCAGCTTACAACAAGCAGGAAAAGGAAAGGGTCATTAGCTTTTCATCCATTTTCATCCTTCATTTCTAACTCACAGAACGTCATCGTGGACTGTATTTGGTAGTAAGAGTGCCGTGCTACCTTCAAATCTGTGATCTCGGATCACTGTTTTGGATTGACGACCAACAATTTTTGTCACAATTCTCTCATTGTTGTCTGGCCAAAGTTGCATTTAAAAAAAAAAAAAGCAGTGGAAGTGGCAGCAGCGGAGGTGGCGGACCAGTCGAATATCACTTTGTCGACTTTTTCCTCTGCTAATGTCACACGGGTAGGACGTTTTTTAAGATTTGGCATTTGAACACAGGGCTAACACAGTCAACCCACATCACAGTGTGGAAACTGGCAAAGACTGTAATTAGAAGACGTTGGGCTTGGAGCTAAACCACCGTTGTGGGATTTGTTTATTCCTGGGAATCACTTTGAACGTGTTTTACCATTCTAAAAATGACTTAATAAACTATTATTATTATTTTGATCTTCATCCAGTTGTACCATTTTTTATGTTTTCCCAGACAAGTGGGATTAGCCATGCAAACCTCACTCTCCAAGACCCAGAATGCAAAGCAACAGTCAATGCCACCCATTACACACTGGAAACTTCTCTGACTGGCTGTCGGACTGCAATGTTTCAGATGCAGGCCCGCCCAACGGTTTTCTACCTCAACTCTGTGAGTACAATACACATTATTACATTTTATCTCAAGCGTGTGCTGTGCTGAGCAGTAGAATGGATGAATTAGTGGGTAATTGCAAAAAAAACAAAAAAACAGGGCTTTCAGAGCGTCAGATGGCTAGATTACAATATGAATACAAAGAAAGATTTTTCTCTGCTTCGGTAGACTTGAATTTAACCTTAACATCCCCATCTTTATTATTAACAGCAAGGATGAATCACTTCCTTTTTGACCTTTGGAACCCTTTGTGGACCGAAATGTAGAGCGGCACATTTGACAAAAGCCTTGGTGCTTATCCAAGGTCATCTTTTGTGTTTGGACTCAGATGGAGGGATAACATAGGTCTTCTTGTTAAAACAAATTCATTTCAAGGCCACCGTACTTCAAAGACGATCTCCTTATTTGGCTGTTATTTCTCCTGTCCTACATCGTATTTTCATTTAAGAAGGTGGCAATTGCAGATTAAATGACACGTTTGAACAGATTTGAACAAAACACTTCCACTTGCTCCGATTTACAGCAGTCTGTACACATCTTAGACCCCTGACCTGTCTCTGTTCCATTGAGAAATTAAAAATATGTTCAATTTGTATGCTCAGGATGAGTCACAGGACATTCCCATGTTTAACATCCAGCTCTTTGGTTGCAGAATGTTTTGGCAGGTCGTCTCAGTGAGTGGAGTATCTGCCTTTGGCTGACTGGACAACACTGCTCACAACTAAATTCACCAAAAAAAAAAAAAATCTGGAAATGATTTTAGTAAAGCACTTGGTCCAGTGACGTGATGCTTACTTTGAGAGAGTTATACTCTCCTGTGTATTGCAGGTCATGATAAGTCATGCTGAGTCTAAGGATGGGAGTGGTGGACCGTTGGATGATGATGATCTGGAGTCTGGAGACGTGCTGTATCCAAAGTACAGGGAGCAGTTGGAGGCGGCATACATTGAGCCCACGGAGCACCACTCCACTATCCCGGTAAGAGCAGTGAAGGGTAGGAAACACACTTCGAACAGGCTACATTTCCCATAGTCCCATTCTGCAAGTAAAGACTCATCTGGCTTCTATGATATGAGTTTTATGGACTCGACTTCAAACATTATGTCTCTATCCTCCTCGACCTTTTTTCTGACTTAGGTTGCTTTGCTCATCCGTTTCCTGTCCCCCACTTATTGTTCTTGCATAAGTCTTGATGGTTCCTTCCCCACATTCTGGTCCATTTTCGTGTTTCAAAACACGGACGCTGTGGGGTAAGGGTGGTGGAATCTGATGTCAGAACCCTGCAAATGTTTGTCTTGGCTTTGTCTTCTTCTCATAGTTCAACTGCACGTACCGAAAGAACCTGGAAACCCCAGAATCAGTTCCAAGGATTGTTCCGGGGCCACCGAGAGATCCAGGGAACAATGTCACGTTCAGCATGGATTTTCACAATACAAAAATGTTCCAGTACCTTGTACCTCAGGCCTTCTACACTGTTTCAGAAAATCAGCAAGTCTTTGTGGAGGTACACAATCCCCTTCAGTACAATTTCTTCCTCATGTGAGCTGCGCAGATGAATGTGGTCTTGTGCAACTTCAATTTGTGAATTTAGTAAAATTAAATTGATCATGAGTTTTTTTTTTTCATTTACGTGTGAGAAAAACATGCATCTACATTTTAATTACATTTACAAGTGATTATAAATTAAAATGTTAATTAAACACAACAGCTTGACATCTTCATGCTGTGAACAAAAGTGTAGACAATTTGTCAATTTAAACATTAAATGTAAAAAAAATCAGATAGACATAGTTTTTAAATATTAAAAAATTTTTTTTTTTAAAAAAGATTAGATTTCAATTTTATCGAAAAGTGCTCAACGCAAGTGCTGGAAACCTAAAGAAACAAACAAAGCAGCCTTATTAGAAAAAACATTTGTTTCGTAAAACAAACCTCAATATTGTTGTAAATTCTTTTTAAAAATTCCAAACGGAGAAAGCCTGCAGCGTTTATATGTGTAGTTTGGTATGTGGTAGTGGTGTGAATTTGTATTTTGTCTAGTTGAAAACCCCTCACACTCATTGCTCCCCTCCTGTTTACCTCTCACTGCCCTGTCCGTCTGGCCCAAAAGACTTTTGTGTGTTTTGTTACAGTAATTATGGAGGTCATGTAAGAGATGGCAAAGTCTCATACTCTGAGCTGCTTTGAAGGGATGATTTATGATGATATCAGCAGGAGATGCCTCACTGACAGTGTGGACACAGAGCCAGCAGGTTACAAAGATTTTTCTGTGTACGAGGCTTTGGTTTAACCTCTCCTCAGAACTCACACTGTGCTGAGAGCTGACCCCTGGCCCTGGCCAAAATGTACACAAGAGCACATTGATACTCATTCTGTCCCTCTCTGATACTCGTTCTCTTCAGATCCTAACTCTCAGCAGTTCAGCCAATGTGATGTTATGTTTGTACACTTGATATTTTGAATGAATTAGATTCTAGTAAGTTATTGTTATCGTTTCAATGTACTCCTTCCAAAACACTGAAGAAATATTTTCAGCCTCTTGCTTGGAAATCTTACCTACATGGAAAAATATCATAAAATGGTGGAATGAACCACGATTTTCAGGAATATACATCTTTTTCCATCTCCAGATCACAGCCAACGCAGCAGATCCAGACCTGGACTTTACAATCATCTCGTGCTTCATTTCCCCCAAATTGAACCCCATAGCGCAGTCATACTACACTCTTATTGAGACAGTCTGCCCCACGGATGACTCTATCAAGTTCTACCCCCGGAGGGACTTGCTTGTCCCCAACTCCCAGATGGCACGGAGGAGGTTCGGCTTCACCTTCAACTCAAAGTTCAACCTCTCCTTACTCTTCCTGCACTGTGAAATGTCCCTGTGTTCCAACAGACCACAGAACAGCCAAGGACTCCCAATGGTATTGTGACTAATCCAACTGTATTACAACCTAGATCCTAAACTTAGATTAGTCTTTTTTGTTCTCTTGCATGTTTAGTGACTCCAGAGCCACAAAGTTTTAACAATGATCCTCATCTTCATCCTTGCTCACCCGAACATTTCAGTCTCGGGTCTGCTCCCAAATCTAAATAGAAAACATGAGTCAAATATGTATCCTTGTTAGCCATCATCTCGCTGTCAGTAGTGGTGTGAAATTCCTACCTAAGTACTTTTCTGTTTATTCAACTAATTTGATCCGATAGCTCTCAAAAGTGTAAATAAACTTAAAGGAATGATTGAGGCCTGAGGCTGACTCATTGTAATGAACATTAATTATCACAGTGATTCTGATCAGGGTGAAGCTGAGGTTCATGGGTTATTCGGTGAAGTGAAACATTACTGAGTTATGATATGACAGAAAGCACTAACTTCAGGTTGAACGATGTAATTGCTTCTTACTATTTTTTGTATGAAAATACAGCACAACATTGTTGTTTCCAGCCTGGATTTTTATTTAATGTTGATGTTATCATTTTCTTAATCATATATTCTGGTTTTGCTTGATTTTTGACAGTGCGTAGAAAACGATGAGAACTGTGGTTCCACCTCTGTGGACACTGTCATGTCCATGATGATGAACGCCAAAACGTCCACCAAGCCATTGGTTGTGGTGCCTAACGGATCTGACCCATGGCATGTCCCAGGTTAGCACGCATTCTTAAACATTACGCCTATGAGCCCCGCTACATTCATCTGGATCCTAGCAGATCTGGCCACATAACTCTGATCCAGGTTTCCTTTTAGTTGTAGCGACACATAATGATTTGAGTACGGATTTCCGTTTGTGTGAGTCCATTCAGAGTGATAAGGAAACGGGAGTGAAGGGAGAAAACTGTCTAATGGCAAAGGAGCCAGTAAAAGCGCAGTCCAGTACTTAGAGATTAGACCAAACCATTCTGGCCGCAGAACACTGCAAATCACTTCACCACATCTGGCCGTCATTAACAGTGGTGTATGTGTGTGCCTGCATGGCTGCATGCATGTTTGGTGTGTGCTTGTGTGTCTGTTTACATTAATGTATGTATATTTGTGTGTTTGGGTGTGTGTGAGTGTGTACATAAGAGCATATGGTTGACTGTAGTAAATGGGAGTTTCCAAATACTGAGGCCCAGTTCGGCTGCTCTGGACCAATCCATGTTGAGGGAGGGTGGAAAAAGAGGAGTCATCCAGCATGGAGCTATAGTTGTTCTCACTATGGACCCACACTGGTGGCCTCCCCTTTCCACTAGAGGGGGAAGAAGGGAGGACTCTGTGTGAGGGGAGTGGTGGTCCTCCTTGGCTTTGTGAGTGCAAAGCCAAGGAGTGCAATCAGAGCGCCTGAAGGCCCCTGAATCATCCCTTGATTAGTCACTAACTTGATCATGGGGTCCCTGGAGTGGTGAGTGTGATCAGAGGGAGGTGCTGGTTGGAGAGGAGGCCTGAGGTAACCACCATCTGACTGTACTAATTATGACCTAATATGAGATTGGGTGATATCATGAGAGCTCAGGTTTTTTCCAAATCAGCATCCCCTCAAAGCTATGACATCACCAATAGAGCTCTGGTCACTATTAGTCGGCTTTACTGAGTTAAACCACTTAAGCCCAAAGTGAATAATAGTGCTTCTCTGTCTGCCTATTTCTGTTTCAAATGGGACGATCCTGCCTGTTAGCTTCACGTGTAATACAGTTAGTCTTTTTTTCAGCAGTAATAAAGTGAGAACATTCACCGAGAATGGCAGAAACTGGGACAGAAAGCAGAAATGTGAAAGAAACCCAAACATATTTCCATCGTAAATTCACACTGAACGTTTCAAGCAGCTTCATCCAGAGTAGAACGGTGGGTGTGAAGTGCTATTTCTGGGTGAGAAACAACATAGAAAGAATTACAACATTTTGCTTTCACATGATATTACTACCAATGACGTGAACTCGCAGGCTCACCTAGAAAAATAAAGCCCACGGATATTAATGACTTCCCTTCCTATCGCCCGTTGTTGAAGCGCTTCCCAGTGGACAGTTTGTATTTTTTTTTGTCTTCATTTAAACAAACCTGGAAGTCCCCTGAATCATTTTTTTTGGGTTTGTTTTTCTTATCAGTGACCACTTATATTATATACCCAGTTTTAAAGGGTTAATATAAACCACATAAACAGTTAAATTCAATTCAGAATGGACTCGAGTGGCTTTGTTCCATTTTGTCTTACAAACTTTGTGTTTGTGTTTGACTGCACAGAGATGCGGACTGAAGGAAGCTTTCGTATGATGTTAGCGCTAATGGATGACTCCGTCCCGTGCCAACTGTAAACTAAGCCAGTCCAAGCTGGCAGCAGGCATCGGTGCGCGTTGCCCAAACCAATATGGCAACATACTGCGTTTACTTTCCATCATGCAGATTAGGTAAACACGTAGATGCAATAAACACAGTCTAAGTCCCAGATTTTAAAGGCATCTCATATGCAGCGACCGTAAACAACACAAGCAGTCTTTCAAAGGCCGCGGCGCTGCACTGGACAGCATCCCAAAGAGCCGAGCTGGGTCTACAAACCAAAGAGAGCCATCTTTGTGCACAAACTTTGCAGCCTTAAAGCCTTCCCATCAAATGTAGATTAGCAATTTTGCATCAATACATTGACTTCAGATTTATGGATCTGTTAACTTTCAAGAGAAGTTGAAGAGAATCAGTATCAGTATGGTTGATATTATTGATATATGAACGCTACTAATTTCACTTTCAGTGTGCAGAGAAGTTAAATAATTGAGGATATTAATGAGGCAGAGTAATGAACTGGTTTGCAGCATATGAAAAAGTTCATTTTCCTTTATATTAAAAGGAATAAAATGAAATCTGCTTCAAAAGATACTGACATATCATTATGCCTTTATTTGAATTTGTAATAACTACAGTAATACATCACTGTGCTGAATACAACAGATGTTAGCAAGGGCTGATGTGTGGACCGTCTCAAAGTCAGGGATGCTGCTTAATCAATAAATTACCACAAACATGAAAGATTTTTACGTTTGAAGGCAAAGGATGTTTATATAAGAGTAAGAACACGCTGTAAAAAATAAAGGGGAAAATCCCTCGAAATATCTGTTTCTGTTAATTAGATACCGAAGGAAATGGTTTGCACATTCCGCGTGAGAACGGGAAAGTTTGATTCCAAGTCATCTGTGGAGTTTCTGAACAGCTGAGTCGCATGTAGTCAAATCTGCGCAGCATGAAGCGAGGGTCAGAGTTGAACCAAAACAAGTCATTACAAAGGGGTATTCTCTCATTCCATAGCTAACAAAGCTAAATCAACAAATGATGTTCAAGCAAGTATCAGAACCGTTCCAACTCTGCTAAGAACTTAAAGCTGCAACAATAGTTGGGTTTCAACTGCTGTAACACAGCATGTCTCAGAGCAAACCGTGAACAAGACAAAAACTGCCCGACCTGTCTTTGAGTGGAAGGAAAAGTGTGTATCACCGGGCAGCAAGGCCTGCAGTATATTTCCATATCGTGGCTCCTATAGATGAAAGATAGCAACAGTGAAAGAGTTGTGAAATCACTGGGTGATCGATCCTAGATCACTGTATGAAACATGTCTGATCTATGATGTCCAAAAAAGGAGATGTTTCTGTTACAATGCCAATGTTTGTCGCACAAGGCCTCTTGCTTTTCGTGTAGTTTGGCTGTGTATTGGAAATTACACACTCAACATCGTGTCCCACATCATCACCAAGCAGAGTCTCCATTACACTTTTGTGAATAACTTCTTTCTCGACTCGATTCAAAATCCCCTTCAAGCGGGACATAAGAGACAACTTCAGCGTCCCTTCACAGGAACCACGTCTCAATTCTGTCTCTCAAAGTCTTTAATCCCATTTCTTTCACGTTTCCTCCAATCTGTTTACGAAGAATATAAAAGACTTTCTGAATCTGGATGCTGATTTTATTTGGACATTTTGTGCCATTACTGGGAAGTACAAATGTAACAACAGTCTACGTACATATACAAGCCCATTGGGGCTTCCATGTCAAACCTCTCGTACAAGCTCATGAAAATAACTGAACACAACAGTCCTTTGTTGGCCTCAGCTGCGTTTGCTTGTCCTCTCCCATCTGTGAGAGAGGCTGAAAGCGTTAATGGCTGCTCTCCACATTCTTGGTATGATAAGTCAGAAGGGAGAGATAACACTAGCAGGGCGTGATGGGAGAGGACAGTGGCAGAGTGATTGGACGTCGTCCCCGTTAAATTAATGTCCTCCCTCTGGACATGTCACTCTCTGTTATGTGGGATGAAAATTCATAGGTGTTCCCCCCAAGAACAGCACCCATTGTGCCGGCCTCTTGGACCTGCACCAGGCGTGCGCTTCACTTGGTCCGTACACAAGCGCCTTTGTATTGTTTGTTAAGTCATCATTAGAGCTAATTTCATGTTTGAAAGTCTGCCAGATGGCTGAACTATACGGGCGGGCAGGGTTGGATGGAGTCAGCAGGTTCATTCTTGAGGACGCTGTCAGCTTACAGGATAGTTGCTCTTTCAGCGCTTTTTAGGGGTCGGGTTCCTCTATTACATTCCGTAGGGAATTGCTTATCAACACAGTGTAATATGAGTGATCCGCTTATCCTCCAGTCTTGTTGCTGTCAGGCTGAGTCACAAAATTGTTTCTGTCATTTTCATGAATTGAAATTGGATCAGTATTGGTGATTGTCAACAGGCATTAAGCAGGACATTTTGTTTTGCAGATGAGCCCACTCGCACAGCAACTCAAAGCCCTGCGGATTCTAATAAGAGTAAGTTACTTTACAAAGCTGTCAAACTACTGTTGCATTTTCAATGTTGACGCAGTCTCCAAGTAATCCAGTTTAGCTCATCCAGTATTAAATTTATCTTGCAGCCATCCTGTACGTCCTGGACACTCCCACGGTGGTTGGCATCGCCTTTGCAGCCTTTGTAATTGGGGCTCTGTTGACCGGAGCCTTGTGGTTTATCTACTCACACACAGGTAAGACCTTCACCTGCTGCCCCACGGCCTGAGCTCGGCTCTCAATGTGAATAGAAAGATATGGCGCAAAAGAATGTCCGAGTGTCTCTGTGCCAAAAATGTGCCGTTGGGATTTCCAAACATCCTGCTGCTGACAGAGGCTGGTTAACAATAACATATTGCCTCCTCTACTGTAAATATATCCTGTTGGTCAGCAACATGGGCTCTTCTCTTTCCTGCGTTATAATTTTTGTGGCCAAGGTCAGTGAATATTTGCAGTACAATGGCTGGAGATGTGTTGGAAAGTCCCTGCGTAAGGTTTAGCGGGTGCTCACAGGAAAAGACACACAATCTGATTCGATGCCAAGACCTTTCCCATCATCCCCAGCCTGCCGACCCCAGCTGACCCCATAGAGGAAGTGCACTCCCAGCAGCCCACTGAGTTCACCGTTGCACAGAGCTGCCCTGTTCTCGTTCTGGTTGGCCTGACGGCTCTTTGAATGCTAATCTGCTATGCCATTGACCTGCTGCCCCATGACCAGCGCGTTCTCCATGGACGTCTTTCATAAACAGGGTCGGGAAGTTTGTCTTAAGAATTTGGGACTTTCAGAAACCTCAGCAATCTGCGACAACAGAGTGTTTAAGTTCAAACTAAGTTTACACATCGGAGGGAGCTCAAGACTGCAGTGGTCAGATTAGAATGTAATCCCTCCGTATGATCATGGCTGTGATCAGAGGGAAGGATCGCGGATCAGCTGCATCTGCAAAACAGATGCACGTCAACTGGGTCACACGTTTACAATATGTTTGAATATTCTCTGCAATCCCACTCTGTTCTGCATTTATCTTAAGTGTACTTTCATTCAGCTTGTCAACTTTGACTTCTCTTATCTTTATCACAATATTGATATTGGCATCTCTTACAAAAGTCACGTCCAAGGGTTTGGATGGTCAACAGACTGCATTTCTAGTCCAGCCACTCAAAGTGCTCTACGTCTGCCTCACATTCACACACAGCTGAGGTGACCATGCAAGGCCCACTTGGGGTCAGGGTCTTGCTCAGGATCGATCCGGCAAACCCACCGATCACTGCTGCTCCTTGAGGGACCAACAAAGAAGCACGAGCATTATGATCGGCTTGTTTCACAAACATTGAAGTCACAATTTGCGTAGAAAAGCAGGTGAAATCACGTGATTTTAACTTTGAAAAACTCAATGAAAAGACACGGGTAAGTTTCTGTTTATATTATAAAAATAAGCCTTAGGGCTGACTCTTGGGCCGTCTGTAGTGAAATGACCTTACATGGTAACACTGGCAGTTCATGTTAACCCCAAGAATGTGAATCCCCAGAAACAACTCCCAAAAATATCCCCTGCGCTCTCCTTTTGAAAATGCTTTTTTTAATTGCATTTTGGATATTTCCCTCCGAGGCAATTTAGAAATATAAATACTTCAAAAAAGCAACACAACATATCATTTCATATTTTCTTCTTATCTTGGCACAGTCAATATGTCCTCACTCTGCTGACATGTACCACCGCCGGGCCACAAAGGAGCTCTTATGTGATGAAACAGTCGCTCCTTTAGTTTACGGATACCGAAAAACAAATCTGTTGCAACTGCGGGTTTCAAAAGTTGTGATCCTCAATATATTTCAGAGACATTTCAGCATCCGTTGTCCCTCCTGTTGCTCAGTTCCTTACCCTAGGAGCTCATATTTACCGGTGGACAGAAGAAGAGACGAAACCAAGCCCCTTTGTTTTCAGAGCTCGTGATCCTGTGAGGGAAAGTAACTCTGCGGCTGTGTGGCAGCTTTGCTCTGGTAAACATTAGCAGAACTAAGGGGCCCAAAAGAGGGATGCAAGATTGCCTGTGGACACGTGCATAAGACTATCACACACACACACACACACACACACACATGCACACACACACACGCAGGCACAAATTACAAACAGAACCATCCATGCCTGATAGTGAAAGCTTTCTAGAAAGCTCTCCGCCTTGCTGGAAGGGACGCGGCGTGGAAACAGCCGAGAGACAGATTACATTTTAATGCCATAAGCACGGTGCCAAACACACAAATTAACCACAGACTTGACTTGATTTCAAAGGTTGTTGGTTCTCCGTCAGAGCTGTTTTTTCCTAACAAATTTTATTTGTTCCATCACGTTAAGCCACGGATCATGAGAATCTATGGACAAGCATGCTTATTTAGACAGAGAACAATAAAACAGTCACTGGTTTTACCCCCAGAAATCCAAACTTGAAAAACACAAACATCCCTTTCGTTTCAAATATAATGTATTGATGATGATGATGATAGAAAAAGATTGGTTGTTCTTAGGCTTTGACATGAGATCCTTTGGATTTTAATCATCAATCATTCTAATCTTATTCGAAGTCTAGTAAAGGAGTTCTGACCGAAAATCGATACGTTCTATACATACCCATCATCATACTCAGCCTCTGTCCCTCCCTTCCTGTCTCCCGCTGTCTGTCCAGGTGGGACAGCTGGCACGCAGCAGGTCCAGAAGCCCCAGCCCATCTCTGAAAACAGCAGCGCGGCCCACAGCATCGGCAGCACACAAAGCACGCCGTGCTCCAGCAGCAGCACGGCATAGCCCAGGACGACCCAGCGGGACAAACACCCCTGCCAGGGCACAGGAAAGGACCAGACAGTTCACAGGGGCCGGTTTGTAGACGTTGGTTTCCTTGGATGAAAGGAATTATTTGGGAGATTTGATGAGAAGGAAGGAAGTGTGATTTAAGAAAAAGAAGAAGAGAGCCCAATAACATCTTCAGTCCTGTGGTAAATTCCTGTAGTGCCACTAATGTAGTGTGTTTGGACAAATACTGTCTTGTCCCGAGGTGTAACAGTTCTTAGCACCACACATCTCATATCTGGTGCCCCATGTAAACTACACGAAACAAATGTGAGATCATACCAAATGTGCCCTTTTCCTCAGCCACGCATTCTATTTTTTATCCTTAAATGGTATTCCGTGTGAACACGCAACGATGCTGTTTGCTGCGATGATGTCAGCGTTAGCAGGTGAGATTTTGGATGTCCAAGCGCTGCCTTGGCCTGGCCTGTAGCACACCACTTTATGTGACATGCAACCTGGAGCTGAGACAGATGCAGACCGAACCACTATTATTAGAAAAGTGCATGATGAAAGGAGCGTTTTGATGCAATGAGATAAGACTGACTGCTGTCAAAACCATCAACAAAACAGTCGAGGTATTGAATGTACACAGAGGATACAGCAAATGCCAAAAAATGTGAAAGAAAAATGTGAAAGATAGATGCTGAAAGATGCCAGATTTTAATCATTTTATGACCAATCTTCCTGTATAATGGATTTATACACACAAGTTGGTGAAATGTATTTTTACTAATTCTTGTTGCTAGTCACTAGTCCACTAGTCAGTAGCTGTAGGTCTTAGCTGGGACTGAGTCTCAAGATTCATTGATGTTATTTGGGCATCATAGGCTCCCTTTTACTCCACGAACAGCTGTTGTAAATATATGTATATTTGTGAATACTGTAAATACGCAAAAATGTTATTATACAGAATGTATGAAAAAACCCTTTTATTTTTAGAGTAATGGATCAGATGAAACTTTAAGGGGACATATTGTGTTTTTCGTTATTTCCCTCGATTTCTATCGTGTAGCAACGTGCAAAACATATAGAAATACAAACACGGAGACAAACTCAAGACCGGAGCTGCCCCGAATTAATTTGCGGTTCGATCCTATGTTCTCTAACATGTTGACCTCACTGTGAAACGCGTTTGAGCAATACTGGTTAGACACACCCATGGAGTACCAGGCTAGGGAGTGTTTGGCGAGCGTACGTATTTCATATTCTGTGGGTGTTGTCAGATCTGGCTTGATGCAGCTGGCAAGTTAGAACAGATTGTGCTTTCAGGGAGGGGACCTTAAAAAGAGGCTACCCCAAACCCAGAAAGATCTCAACATGCTTCAGCAAAATTAAACCATCCCGCTCGATGTTTGACGTTGGAAAGCAGCCACGTTTGTTCGATTTCACGGTGCACAAACTCGGGCGTGTGTCTGTGTAATCTGTGAAATAATACACATGGGAATAACGGTGCACGCTTTCACTTTAGGAGTATGGGGGGTGGTCGCTCTGTAGTCAAAAGAAGAGACCTTGAGGGAGAAATCAAAATCCCTCTCAGTTTCACATCTTCCCACATCTGAGCGTTACCCGAAAGTTCATGCGGATCAGTTTCTTTTTTTGCACATTAAACCGATCAAATCTCTAGAATATGTCCACTTTAACGCGCCTCTCTCCAGAATTTAATGAATAATTTAGTTTTAACTTTTAACTTTAATAGCAGAAATTATGCAACAGTGTACTTGGGCCATCTTTTTTGGGGTTTTTTTTGTTTTTTTTCACCACAGCTGAGGCCGAACTTTCGTCTTCTGTTCACTCTCAGTAACTTGTGTAACCTCGGCATTCCAAAAGAAAAAAAAAAATTCTGAATTTATAAACTCACAAATGTATGATTTTTTTTTCTTAAAAAAGTGCAACTTGTGGTTGCTTTACTGACCGTCCTCTTACTAAAAAAACAACTGCACAGTATTAACGTTGCTCATCCCGGATCTGTTTGTCTTCTCTGTGTAAATCCTGGCACTGACAGTGTGTTGAAAATGAATAAGCTGTAGTCTAAACTCTTTTTTATGAAGACACATTATGTTTAGCCAATGTGTCCCGTCTGATATTTAACTATAAAACCACAAGTACCCCACCGTCATCAAATAATATGAATGTTTATTGTTGTGCCTTCCTATAACATATATGTGCTTTTATGAGTGAACTGGGAATTAAAATTTTTAAGGATTTAGCTGTAAGGACTAACCAAGCAGAACAGAATGTATATTATCTCAAATGTTGTTGTTTTTTTTCCTTATGTAAACATGTATAAAGGTCTATACAGAGGGAACAGAGTATAAATAAATATATATTTGTGTATAAAATTATATTTTGGAATATATTACCAAGAGAAATTATTTGGGGGTAGTTCATAAATCACCGTACTGGATTTGATGTGTGTTAATTAATCTGAGGACGCCGTTATGAGTAAGCTTCAATTACACGCTGTTTATTTAGCATGATGCTGAGTTGGGGTGGTTAGCGTGTTTGTTTGTTTGTTTTTTTGTTTTTTTGTTGTTTTTTTACTCCCCTTTGTCTTCAATGTGTGTACATACTGTGAATTCCAGATTTGCTCATGCGTGACACATTTCATTGTCAGGAATTTATTCTGCTGGGTGGCGTTTTGATTGATGACCGCATCAGTACGTGAAATTAAACAGGAATCGATCAAATGAAAGTTCGTCAATACAAATTCATACTAAAAGGATAAACACGAGCCCACTATAAATCGTCGTGTACGTTGTTGTGTTGTATAACGATGATGTTTATAGTGGAGCCGTGTGGGACACATTCGAACGTCATCATACATACAAATTTTGCAACAAATAAATGTAAAAATGTAACAATTTCCACAGAACTTTGACATTTTAAGTATATTCCTATCATGAAACAGTTGTTCATTTGCGATGTCCTGAAATATGCTATGAGTTAATTATGCGCTTTATTTGTAAAGCATGTCAGTAATTTGTTCTGTGTACATGAGATGCAAAATGTGTGTTTTCTCCAAATATTTTCCCATCATCTGAAAATGACGATGTTTGGAATGAATACATGAATATATGAATTTCACACTGTTAAATATATGCTGCGGCAATGTCGACTAAAATGTATTTTTGTCCGCTGCAATAAGGAAAATGCGTAACCACTGATTCAAGCCGCTAAATTCCATTTCAAGTACGAAAACACGATGTACATTTGGTATCGTGTGTGTGTGTGTGTGTGTGTGTGTGTGTGTGTGTGTATTCAGTTAAAATGGAGGGTGGAGTCCAGCCAGCTTTCATATTTTGTCTCTTAAAAACTCGGCTGTTTTCAGTAACACCTCAGAATTCCTCCAATCATTTATTCATCTGGTTTCATTAGAATGAGTTGGCACAACCGACGTTACCTGTACTTTAAAGTTTTGCCAAATATGTGGACTGCCAGAACCCACTGGAGACCTTTGTTGGGTTCATATATACAGTGAGGGTACATGCTGTACTATTAGAAAGTGCCATTTTTGTGAAATCCCTGATAGAAAACAGCATCACTTTGTCCACCGAATATACTTAGTGAAACGTTTGGTGTCTTGCAGTGTGGAAATATTCCTCACCCTATAATCAGTGGTCATTGTGGGATCTGAGTTTTTGACATTCCTCTAGTTGCTGGGTTTGCCTTATCGGTTACAGCAAATTCATCTCGTATATGTAATTAGGCCCTCCACCCCCGTCTAGCGTGCCGTTAAGGCGCTGAGGCCTCGACCGATTTTCTGGATCGGATCTCTTCAGTAAAGATCGTCTAAGATCTCACAAACCGTTTCCTAAAAGACGCTGTCATCTTGATGTATCAATCCGATTAATTGTCCCATCTCCGACGATAGGCGTGTACCACAGAATATGCAAGGTCGGAGTTCCTGTGCTGACTCTTCCTCACGGTCGATGCTGAAGTGAAAAGCTGTATTTGGAGCGCAAATCCATACGTCCATAGGATGATGAATGTACTTTTTAAACATTTGACTACCTCAGTTTTTGTTCCTCTGAATGTACTCTGTGTGTGTGTGTGTGTGCGCGCGCGCGTGTGTATATGTGAGAAGTGGGCCCGTTTGTGGTCTTATTGTCCTCCTTGTATTTACATTATTTCAATCTCCAAGCAGACAATTCAGAGTCAATCCCTCTCTCTCTCCAAAGCCAAAATGCCTGTTCAAACGTGGGTTCACCCTTCTTGTTTCTTTTGCTTTTTGAAACTTTGTATACGCTGTAAATATGCATGATATTTGTATCCTCATTACGCCAAATAAATTTTCATAACAACAGATCGTGTTTTCTCATGATTCGGGATGACCTCATCGTACGAACGGTGGTCCAAAGCTGGACGTGTGCATATCTTCAGATACGGACTCGGTTTACAACAATGAGCCCCGATAATGATGATGTGTTAGGCTTGGCTCGGCTGCGGTGAAGTCATGACTCGTCTCGGGCGAGCTCGTAACGTGATGCAGACCATGTGGGCCTCTGGCTGCTGATTTGGGGGGGCGGCGAGGAGAGTGTGGTCATGTTTGCGTACGGTCACACTCGTCCCTTGATTAAGATTCCTCAAATTTGCGGTGTTAGGATGAAGGATAAAGGATGGAAGGAGGCCAGGGATGGTAAAGAGAGGCCTCTCAGGCCTGGTACTGTACATCCCTCTGACCCCCTCCAGGCTCTGAGATCCCAGATATCACAACAATAATGACTCTTTTCCCACACTGCACCTCTCCTCTGAGGGATCATGCGGTGTCCAAGTGGTGACATATTGGATTTTTTCCCCAATGATCATCCCCCTCCCCACTCCTTTGGTCCCTGTGCTCCTCAGATCCTCGGCCACAGCGTGTTTTGGTTTCCATCTTTCATTGCAGGGGACCCGGAGCACACATCAGCTTTGCTCTTGCGTCCTAAAGTTAATCGACTGAGTCAGCGATTGCCTGCACCCCAGCTAATAGAGGATGCCAAGGACTAAGAGAGAGGGGCCTGGCTTTAATTGGCTGACAGCGTTCCAAACGCAGACGCTGGGGAGGCCCTAATTTGGACCAGATCTGTGCTATCCCAAACAAGATTACCTCAACCGGCTTTAACACAATGTTTGGGACTTTATTGATTTACACCATCAAAAGGAAATGAGGCCAGACAACGAAACTGAGTCCACCCAACCACTGAGCACCTCTTCCTGTCCCACGGCAAATACCGACTGCAACGTGGTCCGAATAATCACACCACGTCCTGGGAACAGACGGGGCCAAGTCGAGATGGCTCTGCTTTGACTTTGAAGACATTTCTTCACACTCCGAGTCGTCCATTGGGGTTCACAGCTTACAGACAAATTATGTGACAAAGTTCCACCGGATCATGAACGAACATCTCTCTCTCTCTCTCTATCTATCTCGCGCTCTCTCTCTCTCTTCTGCGTATACACGGTAAAAAACACGACTTTTACCAATTATTAATTCTAGGATATCTGGTTTTTGCAAATGTGGACTTTGAATTCTCGTGGGCCGACACAGATTTATCATATTTACTGTGTCCATGCTGTGATGAATGTGTTAAGCAAAATTGCTACAATGCTGTCCAACCTATGACTCCACAGAGATCCAAAGCCTGGAAACACTTTAGTCAGGAAAACCCCCCCAAATGCTTCTACTTTGATAAAAGTAGCAACGCGATACGAGTTACGAAACACCAAAGTCAGATTGCACATTTGAAGCCAAACAACTCGTACTCTGTCAGGCAACATTATTCCCCCCAACTGCTTCAGCTTTTGTGTTTTGTGTTCTGTTTTTTTTGGCCTTATGTAAGAAAAGAACAATGTAACACTTCACCTCGCACGTCACGACACGTCATCGTCTCTCCAGTGCGTCACTGTCAGGCTCAAACTCACAAGGACAAACGAGCAAATGGGCAACAGGTGAGGCACATGAGGTAATGAGGTAATGAGGTCAGGGGGCGTGGCCAACACAAAAACACACGCAGTGAAACTGAGGAACAAAAAAACCAAACATTTTTAAACTTATTATTAGTTGGGATTGTGAATTTGCAGCTTTAATTTCTCAGTGCACGTATTTAATACTGGATTAATATCTGAAATAATCTATAGATTAATGGATTCTCCAAATAACCGATCTCTCTCAGCATCAGATGTGTTTCCGTACTATTGTAAATCCACTCTCAGATGTTCTTTTGTTTCTCAGTAAATCAGCTGGTAATATTTGGAGTGAACACGACCGTAACGTCTCGCATTTGCTGTCACTCGCTGCGCCCACATCCCCTCAGCGTCGCTCAGGCTGAAGAAACGCTGCGCAGAAAATGCATTTCCAACCACAGGCTGAAACCAGCGGAGCCAAATGGAAGCGAGGTGTTTTTTTTTTCTGCGAGTGTGAGCACACATTTTATTTTGGCCGTGGAGGTGAATCGGACAGTGGAGATCATTCTGTAGCGGAACACTGCTTCAATTCTATATTTTACTGGGCACTTTGGAAAAGAAGAAGAAGCCCTTTGCAGTGTTTAATGTGATTTGGGAGAACATCTGTTGGGTTTTAGGCTCTAGTGTTGCAATAGTTTTTGGTAATATTCTGTCAGTCCCTCTAGAGTTTTTTTGTGATTTGTTTTGTCCACTGGAAAAAATTGCAAGTCGTGGCAAGAAATTCTGTATAAATTTCATCGTATTTTCCGCTGAGCACACGACCTGCTACGACCTGTCGCGTTGGTTGGTTTTGATTTGACTGATGCTTAGAAGTGCGATGAATGTTGTTCATGAGAAACGCGGTCTTATCTTGAGGATTTCCAACGATTGGTCTTGTACTCATAAGGGGACCGCATTTCCATGAACCCACTTCATGTTTCCGTAAGAGGCGAGGTTGCTAACTGAGCACTGCTAAAGGTAAATAAATTTATTATTTTAATACAAAGTTTACCGGCGGACTTTTGGATTAAACCAAGTTGTACGCTGTGATAATAATGTTTGTATCGGTTCAAAAAATGGATGAGCATTCAACGTAATTGAAGAGAAGACGCCTGTGAGCGGATAGCATGTTAGCGCAGCACATAGCCGCTTGCTACATTGCACGCGGCTTTATTACCGTTCGGGATTTGGACAATTTCGCAGCAATTTCTCGATGTTGCATCATTTCTTGCAATCCCGTTTTCCTGCAGAGATTGTTCAGTTCATTCACTTAAAGTCAATCTATGGCAACCAGATAATGATATTATTATAACAAACAAAGGTACCCACCCTTGAAAAAATCCATCTGCATACACTCGACAACCAACTTACCTTGGTTTGAGACTTGAAAAATCCGCTCAGCCTAAATGTTACTTACACAATATACTAATGAAGACACCAAATGTATTTAAAACCAGGGCGGCCACATAGTTCTCTTTTTATTTTGGAGATATTTCTGAAATCTTTGTTGTAAAAAGCTCTGGTCAAACAGAGACTGTGGTTCTGCCAGAGCCAGGCAAACTTTAGCCTCACATTGTGTTTCTTCTTGCACTAAAATGTGACTGCAGCACTGTCATGTTGCTGCCAGAATCCATAAAACCGTTTTATTCTGCTGAGTTGCAAACTGTGTTTTGATTGTGGCACATGGGTGCTGCATGTGTATATTTTCTTTGACATCCGAGTCCCTCTCTTGCTGCACTTATTGCTGGAAAACACTCAAGTGTTTCCAGTTGGAAGAAAAGAAGAGAAAGAAAAAAAACTGCAGCCTGAAATTACGCTGCTCATAATCAAAAAGCTCAATCATAAGCAGCCCGTATACCACAAACCTCCCAATCAGGGAATGTTACACACACACACACACACACACACACACACACACACACACACACACCAAACAGATTCCTTCCTCATTGCTACTCTATTTGAGTGACACTGCCAAAGCCACAGTTACCAACAGAAAACAACAACAAACTGGAAAAAGTGAGTCAACGTTCATCTCTCCGGTTACGTCTGCCTGTGCTAATTTCCTAATCTGGGACGTTCACGTATGTGTCTGCTTATCCAACGGAGGAGTACAGCCCTTCATTTGACAGTCAGGGCAGAAAGATCCCAAAGATCCAATAAATAATCCATCATTTGAGCCTGGTTTACTCTTGTCATTTCATGCATCGACATCATTAATCCACATTCCATTCACGCTTTGCTGAACCTGAGCATCTTCAGCAGACGTGTGCACTCTTCTTTCCAGGGACAATAACCTTTTGATTTGAGTGGGTTGGGACTTTAAATTCTCCTGGTGTGCTCTGAGTGTAAGGTTACAGGAACAACATAGTGACAAAGTTGGTGTGTGTGTGTGTGTGTGTATTCACTGTCTTTGTCCAACTCATGCCACAACTCCAAAGTGTATAGAGCTGCAATTTAAGGTGGTTTTTACAGCGTTAGATTAGAATCCACAATGTAATGCATCATAACCTAATCTAATTAGTTTAGGATGCATGAAATGACAAATCCTATCGTGACACACATCGGATCAGATTACGTGGTGTGACATGTAAACAGCAAAAAAAAAGGCATCAGATTGTGTCAGATTCAGTTTCATATTCATAATCTGCATCAAACGCTTTTCTTTACCAGTGTAAAATATCACAAAAAACCCCAACTCTCCAATCACGGCTCTGTTTCTCAACAATGAAAGACAGAGGATAAAAATAATGACACACACACGCACACACACAGACCACATCTCTATCATCAGTTTTCTGAACTTAAGGCGCAAATCAGTTTTTCCGATGGCAGAAACTCTGGAATTAGACTGATTGGTTGAGCCTGAGGAATTTTAAAATTCATATTTTCATGATTGTAAATGTGTGTCATGTCAGCCGGTATTAGAGAATGGAATTGTAGTTTGATTGCGTATTTGGACAATAATATCAATCACATAACCTACCTTCTGGATCTAGTTTGCGTCATCTTGGTTACATAAAAGTAGCAGTTGTAGGTTTCTACTTTTTTAAGAATATTTTAGTTCTGTTCATGATAAAATGAGTGTGTGAACTGTCTGGAACCGGACACGTCTTACGCAATCAGACATGTCCATGAGGCAAGGATGCACCCTTACATTTATTTGTTAAATGAGAGAAAAATGATCAATAAATAAAAAAAAGCTTCTCAGTTTCTTCAGCGTGAAGCCCCATCGTCTCTGTGACAGAAACCTAAATAGATTCCTGTCTGATTGGCTCATTAACTGCAGATGTGGCACATTAGACACAGCTGTGTCCAATTGCCACCCTAAGCTGCAGCTCCCTGAGCCAAAATGTCCCAAATACACAAACGCACACGCAAACAAACACCCTAAACCAATCTAACTGCCACATTGATTTGTGTTTTTTAATACACACGCTAACGCGGAAAAACAAAGATACTGTAGCAACGTTATTAATATCTGTTCCGATTCTTCAATTTAGCTTATATTTTATGAAAGTAGGAGTTGAGACTTTAACCACAGTCAACACAATTTCTTGTAAATTTCTCTTAGATGTTCTTTCTCCGTGTTAGAGGTCAGAAAATGTTTTGCTGCCAAAACCCGCGAGCGACACACAGCATAAGTTGTAGGAGGGAAGGCCAGAATTCATTAAGATTTGTTTTTCCATTGCAGAGAAGTCCTCACCAGGCCTCCAGAGTTAAATTCTGCACTGCAACCAAACCAAATAAGCCCGGTCCAAGTACCCACTCCTAAATGCTACCAGATGTCTGCCCTCAGCTAATAATCACAAAAAAATACACACCTTTCTTCTGATTGGTCCGGCGCAAACCCCAGCTGATCAGTGAAAGCTGTCATCCACAAAACAGATGTGCAGGCTGAGCGTAGAATGTTGAAATGATACGTACAGCTCGGGGCAGCACTGAAAGGTGAATGGAGCAGAGGTGTAGTTAAAAAAGAGAAAGAAAAAAAGGTGAAATATAGCAGGCGAAAGCAAAATAGTGGTGGAGAGACGTTTCCTTTCCGGTTTTGTGAAAAATATAAGCATAAAAAAAAAAGTTAAAATGCGAATAGACAGTGTTTCCATTGAATGATTTGTTGTGAAATGTTTGGTTTTTGTCATTCTTCAACATTATAAGTTTAATTGTCAAGATGTTGCGAACCTTTCCCATCCCAGCAGCTCTTGGTGAATTAATACTCGTGTCCTCGATGCTTCAGTGCTTCTGTTTGGAACACATGAAGTTGCCAGGCTTTGTCAAAGCCTTTGGCACACATAAATCCAAAACAAAATTCACTTCCTCCCAAACCCAGAAATGCAGCACTACAGCCTTCCTACAATACCACAATTCACAAAATCTCTTTATTTTGCAGCTTACTTTGTTTACTACAGAAGCATGTGTTTGTTGTTGTAGTACCCATTTTGGCCACAGGATGGCCGCTAAAAACTTTTTTTTTGACAGTTTGTTACCTCTGAAAGGCAAGCAAAAAAAGATTTTCAGATACATGTTTTTTAACACGTAAACTCAAACTCGAATCTGAGACCCTGAAAAACGTTACTCACACTTGATTTACAGTTTACGTCTAAACTGAAAACATAAAATGAATGCAAACAAGTCACACTTGTCATTGTTTCTCACTTCAAATCAGGAGTCTTAAACTTCCAAGACGAGATTCAAGTCATTAATTTATTTATGTCAAGTCGCTATTTACAATGGTATTTACCGTATTGTGCGACGGTTATGTCCTCAAAGTATGCCGTTAGCTAACGTCATAGTTCTCTCCAACAATGTAACGAAGACGTGTATCACAGGGGATTTAGTGATGACTACACGCAATAGAGTCTAAAAAACGATAAGTAGATGTTTGGCGTATTCCTGCCTCTGCACTGCTGTGATTTAACCTCACTAGCTCGCTGGGCTGACCGCTGACAGCTGAGGTCGGCATAGCAAACGGGAGCGGTGGACTAGCACCAATTGAAATACTATGTTTTCTTTCTTTTTAAAGAAAGATAATATATATATATATATATATATGAAATAGAGAAATAGATTCCTAGCCCAAAGAAAGACACGAAGCATACTAAAATCACAAATTGGATAGTGGTACCCTCTTATGGCCGAAATCGGTACTACAAAAATAAACACGAGCGTTTCTGAAAAACATTTTTTTGCTTGCCTCTCAGGGCTTCCATAGTTTACTCACCAAAAAGTTGACTTTTTTCTGTTATATTTTATGGTATTTTCAAAATGTGAGCGTTTCTAATACATTTTTCAATCCTTCACTTCAAGCTATGCACAATCCAGGTCAGCGAGGTGTGTTGACGGGACGATTCAAACACAATATTAGTTTTGAATCTTTTACAATTTGGGATTATAAACTGTCAACTGTCGAGATGTTCAGAGAAATTATTACTCACCACAAATCCACAAAATGTGATTGTTCATTTTATTTACTGTCACTGAGTTCATGTCATAAATGAGAGGAAATGACATCATGAGCCTGGCTGCCATTAACCTGCAGTGTGTGGTGGCATTCTGTTTCTGACGCTACGTTAGCCCAAGGACAAATATGGAACATTTTCCTATCAGGCATCACGTGCGTGGCAAAGAAAAACAGCAGAGTAAAATCGTCAAGGTAACCTCTGAGGGCCCCTGGTTGGCTACATTCAGCAAAATTCCACACACACGTTGCCATAAAGACTCCCTAAAGACTTTTCACCGCTTCCCTAAATCATAATAGCAGACTCATCTGTGCAACCAAGTCACAGTTGGGTCAGGCCTGGTCCCTCTCTCTCTCTCTCTCTCTGTCCCTCCCTCTCTCCCTCCCTCTCACTCTCCAAACAGTTAGATTTATTTTGCTCCGACTGAGCTGCAATTTGTCTTTTACCACCGCTCCACCGATCCCCGGAGATGTGAAATGAGTTGTTCAATTTGAAGAGATCCTCCTTACGAATCGCCCGGTTTACACGTTCTGACAGCAGCGTTTGATTGGCTCTTCATTTCCCTCATAGATCAGTGATGTCCCGCAGACAGCAACGGTAGGATTACATAAACAGCCCTTGTGACGAGGGCCCCCTTATACAGCGCGGCGTCGGGGCCCGCGTGGCTCTTCGGAGACAGAGCACCTCTCACAGCGACATATCTGCTTCTTTTACTCAGCTGTCAGGACTCCGGCACGCCGATTCTTAGAAAAGTCCCGCTGGCTTGATTGCTGCGGCGTAAACAGCGCAGTCCCAGCTGCGGTGCTCGCCGTGCTCTGCTGCCCTGCAAAGAGTTTACACCCTATATGGTCAGCATAGTAAAAACACTCGGGGTTAGGACAGAAAACAGATTATTCAGACGAACTCTGTTTATGGAAGTGTCACCGACTTCGGTTTTCACATTTCTTTTTGAGGTTTCAGGATTTGTTTCCAAATTCTCATTTGGTGTACGCTCAAAATGAAACGCCGACCCCCGCCTGAAGGGGTTAATGAGGGATTGTGGACAAATACTCGGTGAGTCAACTCCCTCGCGATCTAAATGTCAAATAAACAGGATTAAAGCCGTGACATCCACGAAGCCGTGAGCCACGCGTTCTGCCGCACCTGCGAGACGTCCCGAGCAGATGTTGCTCGCAATCAGATTACAGCGAAGATTCAGATTATTAAGTGTCCACATGGGTTTCATTTGTTCAGTGTTCTCCAATAATGAGGGGAATTTACTGGCCTGCTAACACCTCCACGCCGCTGTAAATCAGATGTGGATGTGATGTAGAGCAGACCGTGGTGGCCACGCTGGTCCTTGCAGGAGCTACTGGACACCCAGACCGGACTCGCTTTGATTTGATAATGTACTTCACAGCTGCCACCTCCCCATCTCTGGCGGCCTGCAAAACAAAAATGTCTTTGAGAGATGTTCAGCTTCGACCTGTCGGAGAGCTCGGAAAATATTTTTTGATTTAGAAGTCTTTAATGGTGGAAAGGAACTCTGGAGCAGATAAATGATGGCCTCAAATTAGGGCTGCAGGTCAGAGGGAAGGTACATCCATTCATAGAGGAAGGAGATCATGACTGGTTGGAGAATCAGAGCTCAGAGATGTTACTCGTCCGCTATTGGAGAACGGTCATAATATGGGACACAATGAACTATTCTTTCTCGTGGCTAGAATCAAACGTACTGTCATGGGTCCTCCCCCTTACAGTGATTAGAAATTCCATCCAAATTGTCTGCCACCTTTTGGGGGAGACAGCGCCCCCACTGGTTGCATCTACAATAAATTAGCCTTATTTCAAATGCAGCTGTGTTTCCTCCCTCTCTTCCCTTCCTACAGTTCATCTACTGACCCTGCACTGTCACTAATCTCGGCCCTTCCTTCCTCCAAACAATGTGTTTACTCTGCAACTATCTTTCTTGGCCTGGATGGAGTGACCTCACCGTATGGAGGCTGTCGAACTCTGAGCCTTCCTTCATTTGTTAAATCCCTGACTGATCCCTGACAGTGTTTGCACGATGCTCCTCAGGGTCAGGCCTTGTGACTGCGTCGGCATGTTTCCCAGTTGTACTTTAGTGTGAGTCAGAGTACTCTTTTCCACATTAGTTTTCCTAATTCTTCAAATAAACAACGCTCCCCTGCACTTGAAGATGAATTGAGCCACTTCATAAAAAAAAAAAAAAATAAAAAAAAATCATACAGAGGCTGAAATGTTCCTAACGTTGGTACCTTGCTCACTGTGGGGAGCGTCTTACTGTAACACTTGGCAGTTGTTCATTTGTAAATTGCTCGGGATTTGCTGCACTATTATGGGATCTTTATCATAATAATTGTGAAAAAACTGTGAAAACGAAGGATGCCAGAGTGATACTTAATAAAGTAATTAATAAAAACCAAATGTTGAAGAAATCTGTAAATACACAAACACACACACACACACACACACACACACACACACACACAAAGCCTCCATTCAGCACATATTTGCCTCCTTCTAATTCGAGGATCCAGGATCCTGCTGCAGTTTATCCAGAACCAGGACTTCTGCCTCTGAATCTGACTCACGACACAGACTGACTGAGACCAGCTCTTCACGTTTTAGGTCTGGGCCCTCGATTTTTGGCATTTTGTGCATTTACATTTTAGTACTTTTGGTCCTCCTTTATCCCATACTGAGTACCTGCAAACATCAATATCAGTTTTCTGAGAAAGGAAACAAAAGAATGGACCAGCTACATCGTATTTGCACAAAGTCTGACAAGGTGTGTGTGTATTCTCCTCCTCTCATCTGGTGTTGCTCAGGCACCTGAATTGCAATAGATTTCATCAGGGTCCAGAGATCAAGGAAACTATCCAGAACATCAAAATTTAGTAGGTAGCAGTGAAGGATAAAATACAAATTGAACTGGGGTCAAAGTACAGATACCTCACACACACACACACACTAACGACTGATTATATTATTTTGCAGCGAGTAAGAGACCTGTTTTTATATGAGATGTGGAGTAAAAGCATAGATCTTCTTTTGGTTATGTTGTCATGTAAAAGTGATTATTTGCAGAAATATGTATACTGTATCAAAGTACAGAATACCTGACGCCCCTGGTAAGTACTTTCAGCAATAGATGAACAGATGAGCAACAGACTCGACTTTGAAGAGGTCCTCTGCTGCCCTTGAAGGTTTGTAAATCGTTTTTGAATTGAAGCCTGTTGGTTTTTGACACCGTGCACAGCGTGCGTGTCCTCTTCTATTCTCCTCCCTGTGTGACCGGTGATGGTGGCTCCTCTGGTATGAAAATCTCTCTCACGGGCAGCACCGCATTCCCACTCTCCCCTTCATCGCCCGTCTGCGTTTTGTTTTTGTTTTTGCCTGATTCAGCTGTGTTGGGTTTTTAGCTTTGAACTGCTTACTTTTGTGCATGCGGCACTTTTTTTTTTTTTTTTGATGTGTAAAGGAAAAAAGGTCAACAGGAAACCGTTGTTTAAACATTTTTGCACTTTCTTGCATTTTTTTTTTTTTTCTTGCCGGTTCAGGCCCACGTAGGTGTTTTGACATATTTCAATATGTGTTCGCAAAACTGCAGCGATCTCATTTAGAAGTAGCAAAGTGCCCGCCCATTAAACGCTCATCCCAGGGGCTTTAAGTCATCTAGAAGCAGCTAAGCTGAACGCTGATTTTTATGTGGATAAAAATGCAATTTGTGGTTGTTTGTGACCTGCCGGCCAGTGAAGTATGAGAAGAAAATAGTGGAAAGACATTATCTGTGTATTGCGGCCTGACTGTGTGTTAAACTGGGCTCGGATGTAGATAACACATATTAGTGATAATTAAATTTAGACCCTGCGTGTACAATGGACTGGAGCCTGTTTAGAGTAAACGACATAATGCGGCGCTGAGGAAATGCCTCTGCGTAAAAATGCAGATTGCAAACCTCTTGCTACGCTTAATGACGCCAGCATACTTGGCGCGGTCGCTCGGCCGCACCAGATCCTCGTTTCCAGGGGTAAACCTAATCACGCAAACGCCACGATGGAGGATCCGCTGCGATCACGTTGTGGCGTACGCACCGCTCTCCCCCTGCTCTTATAAAGCATACTTAGACCATTAGATTAGCCACAACTGACAATTAGCCCATTAGCTGCCTCGCCAAGGCCTCGTTTTCCTCAGCCTGTTTTGAATTTGACCCCTTTGCAAGGAGCAGAGCGCCTCGTTTATGTGGCTCTTGAAGATTGACTGCAGATCTACGCGGCAAATAAATACATAAAAACAAAAAAGAGCTGCGCAGATGTTAATGAGTGTAGTCGTGCTGTCCTTTTAACGTGCTTGTGTCTTGTCTGGAACAGATGATCCAAGGTTAAAAGCACGGCCGTGTCTGGACAGCTAATTTATAAGGTGTTAAGTAAAGGAAAATTACAGCGGCTGTCTTGCGTTACACACACAGACTACCGTCACGTGTGCTCTCACACACGGACCAGTAAACAGGAAATGGCTTCAGGGAACCACAAATAACATAAATGAGCTCAATGGGTTGCAGAGGAGGAGATAAAGGTTAATTCTTACGGAATGACATCATTTCTGGCTCCCCAAAAGTAAAAATATGATCTAAAATCCTCCGTATAGCTTCTTAAATTCAGCCAACCTTTTATAGTCTGCCCTGGCCGTGCTAGAGTTCATGACATTTTCCCATGCGGCTCTGCTTCTGGAAGCTTCTGGTCTACCTGGCGTCCTGCAACCACCTGCTCTTCCCCACAGAGCAGCAAAAACATCTGGACTCCTGGAGACGTTTGGTTTGGTGTAAGCCCAGTATGCAGAGGCCAAATCATAGAGCGGAGGAATATAATGGAGAAATAGAGAAGCTCTCGCAGATGGTGCGTCGGAGATTAATGCTATTATTCACAGTGCAAAGACAGAAATACGTATAAAAAAAAACAAAAACGAAAACAACAGCGCAGTGATCCAGATGGTCAGTGGAAATGATGGAACAGTTTGTGTGTCTAAGAAGAGTCTCTCTGGGGAAACTCCTGGCCAAGGATGCGGAGAAGCTCTCTGCTGTCTCTCCTCCAGACGGAAAGGAGGAAATAATTCATCCTCTCATGAACACTGCAGCCTCTGCCTGCGTTACGTCTGGGCCGATGAGTGGCTGCGGATGTGTGCGTAACAGCCTCCGATAAGCCCGGCTCTCCCATCCATCCGTCCGCCGTTACCTCGGAGCATCCAGGTCAGGGGGAGCAGCCTAGACAACTCCAGTATTTTTCCTTTGGTTTCCTCCAGCTCTTCCTGAGGGCGTCCACGGTCAGCTGGGAGAGGCAGTCCCTCCGGTGTGTCTTGGCTCCGCTCCAAGGTTTTTCCTTCAGTCGGCTCGACTCGGTGCCCCTCACAAACAGAAGTCTGGACGCCGTTGTTACCCACGTGAGAAATGATGGTTCTCAACAAAATGGAAGCTGGTGATTAAAGATCGGGGAGCAGCATCTCAGAGGCTCCGAGGTAAAAAGCTGACTGCTGCGTGTTAATCATAGACGTCCATTCATCAAGAGGGCAGTGAAATGTGTCCCAGTTCCCTCACCGAAGCCACTGATGGCACGATGTAGATTCTACCACTGCCTGAGATGTAGACATTGGCACAGCGGAAGGCCTCGGTAACACACCGCGCCGAGGCTAAAGGTTTGTGTTGGACTCAAACCAACCCAG
>OMNV01009068.1:55588-78771 GCA_900303265.1 Brotula barbata | reverse complement strand
ATGATACAGACTCAACTGTCATTTAGGGTGTCAGATGTCAAACGAGGTGGAATTGACCCAGACACTCTGTTAGGGTTACTGTAAGAGTTTGCTCGGTCAGTTCTGGCAGAGACCTACTTTCCTTTACCTTGGAGGAAATGGCATGAGAATGTCACGGTAGATATTTAATCAGATAATCAAGAACTCACAGCATTGTTTAAGCAAAGAAATGAATCAGTAGAATTGTGTTTAAATGTGTTTCACCGTCTGTGATGTTGCTTGTCTTTAGGTAGTTTTGACAGGAATTGGAGCAGACGAGCAGCTGGCCGGTTACTCCAGACACAGAGTCCGCTTTAAGACGTCCGGGCACCAAGGGCTGATCCAGGAGCTCGCCATGGAGTTGGGAAGGATTTCTTCCAGGAATCTGGGAAGAGATGACAGAGTGATAGGGGACCATGGGAAGGAAGCTAGGTAGGAGTGGAGCCATGTTTATTTTTGATGGAGTTTCAACAAAGCATTGTTTTCAATAAAGAAATGGTAAATGGACTGCATTTCTACAGCGTTTTATCCAAAGTGCCCATTCATACACACGTTCACACACCGACAGCCGATGTAATCATGCAAGGCCCACTTGCTTTTTGGGAGCAATTTGGGGTTAGGGACCTTCGACGTGGAGGAGCGGGGGATCGAACCGGCAACCCTTCGATCATTAGGCGACCCCCTTACATCCCAAAGCCACTTTCTGTAATATCACTACAGAATCATTATACTATATAGAAAATTACATTTACCATTTTTTTCTATACATCTTAATGCAATTGATTGACAAATTATTAGAAATTGATTGATGGTGATAATAAAAAGATAAGATGTACGGTCATGTGATGAAAAAAGTGAAGTTAAAATGTGCTGATGACGACAGCTGTCCCTCCTCTCCACTGCAGGTTTCCTTTCTTGGATGAGGACGTGGTGAGTTACCTGAATTCTCTTCCCGTGTGGAAGAAGGCTGATTTGTCGTTGCCACGAGGAGTTGGGGAGAAACTGCTCCTCAGACTGGCAGCAAAGCAGCTGGGCCTCAGCCAGTCGGCCGTGCTGCCTAAGAGAGCCATGCAGTTTGGGTCCCGCATCGCAAAGATGGAGGACGGCCACGAAAAAGCTTCTGACAAATGCTCAAGACTCCTTGGTAACCACAGTCAATAATGGATTGTCCAACCTCTGTCCTTACCTGAATACCAAAACTCATTGTTCACTGTTGAAATTGTTCATCTATTAATTTTATACCTTGAGAAAAAGATTACACGTCTGTCTCTTTTCGGTTTTGAAGATTTTAACAGTCAGTTGATTAAAGATTAAGATGCCACCACAGCAAACATTCCATCTCTATCAAATAAACAGACAAAACTTCAAATAAAAGGAATAGTACAATCATTTTAGTAAAATTCACTGTACAATTACAGACAGTAATGTTGGAAAAGATTATTTACAGTTTAAAATCATGATTATAGTGTTAAAAATTCCAAGTAACTATCAGTGTCACATATCTGTGAATCCATTTGACGTTCACTTCCTACTTTATCTCCTCTACACCATGTAAGACTCGAGATCGAGAAGTTTTTCTTTGAAATACTGGTCACATTCAACATAGGAAGGCAGGTTTCCAACATCAAAACGCCCAGAGATCTGATGGATGTACACAGGCCTCCTAAAATAGAAAAATAAAGCAAAATGAGTCTTATATATATATATATATAGTCTTATTGGCAATTTTAATAAAAGGTACACAGATTTCTACTAGATGAGAAAAATCTACCACAAACAAAAGCAAGAATGTGGCTTTCTGTTTTTCCTATTATAGATTATTCCCATTAATGAACAAACACCCAAATGCCTTCCAATCGTGTGATTCTTAGAAATAGATTTTAGTTTTAGTAGTCCGGGCGAGCGTGAGTCTGTGCAGTAAGAGATGCAGAGCGGTTACCTTGGAATGAGCCAGGACAAAAAGTTTCCTGGAGCATCTTTCTCTTCAATCGGAGCTTCCTGTGGGAATCAAAAGTGAACCATAGGTCAATTACATCAGAAAATATATGACGGGTGCAGTAAAGGGGGGGTTACTTCATATCATGGACATTTACCTTCTTTTCGTCAAGGAATTTGTCCAAGAGATCGAGGCTATTCTTGGAGATGACGTAGAAACAGGGGCACTAGAAGACAAATTCAAATCATTAATCTTCCCGTCTTTGCTTTCGTGCCCTTTGTGGTTGACGTTAACTTACTGCTCTCCTGGACTTTGTCTCGGATGGAAGTGGTTTCTCCTTCATGCAGGTGATGCGGCAATCCTCATCCACTTCCAGAATCCCATATTTACGCGTTTCTGTGTTGAAATAGACACAACATTCCCGATCTAATTTGTTAATTAATTAGCGATAATCCTCAGCTTTGTCCATCCTATCCATCACATACATTATGGGACACAAGACTGCCCGCATCATTTTCCTGGGAATGTCAGGGCAGACACGATGTATGAAATTGGTTAAATGACACGGAAAACTAAAAATCAATTTAAAATGTTTTACAGCAAAAATAACATGTAAAATTTTTAATTTCTTTTTTCAACAACAAATATGAAATGAGGCTATTTAGCCCCAAAAGGGAAGCTGGGAGATGGTTTGTATCATCTGAGCAAACAGAATAAGAAATCCTTGAATGCACAATTGACTGTTCGAGGAGGCGCAGGAGAATTTCATCATCACTCGGCTTGTATGAACTCACCATCATCTTTACATTGGTAAGAGAGAACGAGAGAGACGTCGGCACATTTGGCTTGCAGTTCGGAAAATCTCTCGTTGACTCTCCCGAGGCTGAAATCCTCTTTGAAAAGGGTGTCTCTGTGATAGGAGGAAAGAATGGTGAGTTGTGTCAAACTGCTGTCGTTAATGAGGTTGAGTTCAAATCTTTTTAACTGTGTGTTCGGTCAACGTACCCCCCAATGACCATGATGTGGTCTTCAATCTGGAAGTGCTTTACAGCAAGCTGCAGGCAGGCCACAGCACCAAGACGGTCCTGGTGGAACGAGCACGTTGGCATAATGAGCCATAGATGTTAACTTCAAATTTCATGCAAAAGGGGTGAAAATGAGCAAGAAAAGTATTTTGGTCTTGAAATTTGTCAGCCAATGATCATACGTACATTTGACTTACATCATTGCTCTGTGTTTGATCACTGACAACCCTGACATTTGAGAATTGTGCTGCCCAGTCTTCAAAGGCAGCGTGGTGCAGAGCATTGGTCTGTAGAGGAGAAGAGCAGAGAGGCTGAGATCAGTGGATGATGGATCATTTCATTTCAGTACATCCGATGGAGGAGTCCTGCCTGAGACTTGATGTTGGGCGGGAATTTGTGTATTGTTTGGATAATTCTGCATTTGTGAGTCATGAGTCATGAGTGACTCAGATTCATTAGGAGAGTAACAAATGATTTGTATTGTCTGCAAATAAGGTATGTGTGACGGCGACTAAATCATTTATGTCAATATGATGAAGTGAAGCACCGAGGATGGAGCCTTGAGGTCCTCCACTCGCTACCTTTCTCCGAGAGATAAATTGTAAATTATTCAGCCACAGTGTTTTCTGTTTGAGAAGTAATACCAATATCAATTTTCAAGTTGTGATTTTAGAAGCCATAAAAACTTAATATGGACAACAACAAAAATCATGATTGACAGTCAAGTGTTTTGGATAGATAGAAAAAAAACACGTACACAGTTCTTTGATAATTATTCTACAAACGTATACTGTGAACGGTAAATGAATGAAACCCCCAACAGATGACACGTTCTTTTCCATTATGGACAGGAAAAGTTAGCATATGATTGTCCATTTCAGCCTTCAAATGATCACTAAGAGTCTTGTCTGTTTTTAGATCCAACCATCGCTGCTTCCTGTGGGTCAAAGTTTGGCTGAAACGGCCGTCCACTCACCACGACGTAGACGCAGCCCACGCAGCCGGAGGCGGTGAGTGCGTGGACCCAGTGGCTTAACAGAGCGCAGCGTCCCACGGTCAACAACGGCTTGGCTACGCCGGCCAGGTGAGCGAACCGCCCGCTGCAGTCTGCCGCCACATCCCTCTGGAGCCTGGTTCCGTAACCGGCGGCGAGGATCACGGCTTTCATCGGAACTGTTACCGGAGATGTTAATATCGCCGTAATAAACACCGGGTCTGCCGTGACTTCAGTGAGGAGAAAACGTTGTGGAGCCCCTGCCGTGTTGTTTCCTCCACCCGAGGCTCGACAACCCAAGCACGCCGTCCCTTGGTCTGTAGCCAATCCGCAGGAGGCAGGCCGAACCGTCACGGAAGGTAAGACTCGCGATGCCGGTTTTTTGTGTCACGTGACCGCGATTAACCAGTCATATTCTTGATGCCGGAAGTATGGCAAGATGGAGCCAAATATCGCGAGATCAGATGCGGGGCCTTGTCCCTATAAAAACTTTACGAGAATAGAAGAAAAATAATAAAGAATATTATTTAAAATGTGTATAAGGTGTGTGTGTGTTAAGCCATTAAATACTGGTAAATTGATTGACAACTGATTGACAACACTTTAACTGTTTAGATTTGTAAGCGTTTTCACATTAAGTATACCATCCAGGAAAGGTGTTCAAAAATCTACATTTTTAGATTTACAAATTAAAAAATCTATTACAGTAGCCCATGGTTAAAGAGAATTATACATGGCCACAACTTTTAACGCAATGTAACAAGATGAATAATATATGTTCATGGGTTGTTAAGGCGTGGGAATGAGATGACTTATCTTGTGGCCACGATTTATGTAGCTCATTATATTTTATGAACGGACTGTCACCTTTCTCGTCTGTACATACCAGACTCAGGTGAATCCATGGAACAACTGAGGAAAGAATAAGTGAAACACTGTACAGTAGCAGTGGTGTGATTTTGACAGCTGCTTTGAACCGTTAATGAAGTTATGGCCTATTTATCTTGTAGGAGACACTAGCTGGATATCTGCACCGATTAGGTTGATTAGTTTAAGTTTAGTAACCTGCTTACTCTTGGCTAAATTGCTAAGTCTATAATAAATGTGCTTTAATTTCCTTACCACAAGACATTAACGATCCTGTCACAAACTGTACAGCTGTGTTGTTTATTGATTTGCAAACAAATCATGACCATACATAGGGAATGCTTTCATATACATGCCAAAACTCATTATCTAACAATACAAAAGCAAAAACAAAGTACAAAGACGACAAATATGTTTGTCCTCTAAAGTCATTCTGCATCTTCCCCAGCTGTCTCAGGCTCAGTCACCCCGTCAGGCTCAGCAACATCTTCTACCGGCTCCTTGCTGTCTGAAGCTTCAGGCTGAGACACTTCCATCGTCTCTTCCACTTCTTCTTCTTCTTCTGGCTGAGGTGAGGGAGTTTTCTCTCTTTCCAACTCCACCTGCGCAGGATGTAAAAATGAGCGTCGGATGGAAAGTGGATGGAATAAAAAGGTTTGTTTTATCAAGTAAATGATCAGTGGCTGCCTATTCAAAGTGTTACCTGGGTAACAGTGCGATCAGGTTCCTCTTCCCTCACTGCATCAGGCTGTTCTTGCTGCATGGGTTCTTCCTCTTCATTTATGACAGCTGGGAGTTCCTCGACTGGTGAGTCTGGTTCTAACTGCTCCACCTCAGGACCCTCTGCCGCAACTGGATTGGGAGTCGCTTCCATCTGAGTGATTTCCATCTGTGTGATACAACACATTTTGAACAGATGGATGGATTAATGCTTCATTCTCTTGTTACATAAGTGACTCATGTTTTTTTTCTGATTTCAAGAGGTATGAGAGACAGAAGAGCTGGAAAAGGAAGAACAGTATTGGACAGATTCCCTTCCAAGAAAAAAAAGACACATTTGATTTTTTTTATCTTTCTTAAAAATGAAGTACCCAAAGTCTCAGCCACAAATTTAATTAAAATCATTGTTGATCAGAACTTGGGTTGCCAAGAGGATATGGAATACACTAGGTATAACATATCTAAATCTTTAGGAATAATTAACATCCAGCTTTGTTTTCCGTTACCTGTTTCTCCACAGCAGCCTCTGTTGGCTCCTGTTTTCTATTGGCTTCCAGGACTGTCATGATGGAGGCTGGTATGTGGGCTTGCTGTAACAGAAAAGCAGCCGTACGTTTGAAAAATGTAAATCTCCAAACAACAGCAAAAGATGAATACAAACTTTCCACTGAACAGACAGTCTAGGAAGAGATCTGACCTGATGCGGAGTGAAGGAATGGACGTGCAGTAAAAGAGGGTCTCTCATCTCGGGGCAGCGCTCAAACACGCTCGCCAGCTGTGCCGGAGGAAGCTGTAAGAGCACGCTGTACGACTGAGGCTTCGTCCTCTGGCAGCACTTCACAAATCCCTCCCACACTTTCGGATACTTCCACACCTGCATGACAAAGTAATGACCAATGTGTTGCACGGCGAGCACCGAAATGCTCCTAAACAACTTTGATTACCCCAGAACACAACGTTATGTTGTGTGAAACTAGGGTGGTGAATTTTATAGTGTCGAGGTACTGATTTATAACGCTGAATTGTTTTGAGATTCTCTATTCGCTCGATATGCTTCCACTTCACAGAATTCTCGCTTTTATTGAAATGCACTAAGGGTTTTGATGCGGACCTGCTTGACAATGAGACGGGACAGGATGTTCATGACGAAGCCCCCAAGTCGTGGATACATGGTGAGGGACTGGATGACGGTTCGCATCAGCAGCATGGGGAGGGGACTCTGCTCCATCAGCTGCTGCATCACCACGGCCAAAACCTCCGACGTGTACACATTCTTCTCCCCAAAGCACAGGTTGGTCGCTGAAGTAAACGGGATGTTTTCAGTGTTTCCATTGGTCATTAACAGAAACATTTCAGCTGTGATTGCCTTTTCATTTTCATCTGAGTGACAACATATGTACATGTCAGGAAACACTGACCTTTTATGATTGACTTCATGTCACATTTTGTGGAGTCGATGTTGTGTAAGGCTATGAGCAGGTCTCCTGGGGTCAGAGGGGACACAGACGAACCTCCCTCACCTGAAACACACAACAGCGAGTCCTTAAAAACAGAATCTAACATAGAAATGACCCAAAATCTGTCTAGTTGATAAAAGCCAGAACAAAATTAAAGAAATGTTCCATTATGTGGACGGCGAAACTGGCTCTTACTGTGCTGAGTGCCCAAGAGACGATTGAACACCTCCTTCACTACAATCGGGTTGAGTTTGATCAGTTTGGGGAGGGCCTGGATGACTTCAGCCTGTATGAGGAAAAACAGGAAAATGTGAAGTAAAACACTGGATTGTGCAGATGGAAGATGTAAACGAAGAGCATTGATCTTATGAATAATCTTAGATCATCTTTAATCGCAGAATTTGACATTTAAACATTTTTTAGATGAAAATTCTGCCTTTAACCTCAGAATTCTGGGAATTAAGAGACACATCTTCAACGATACGCCATCATTATTTAGCTTCAAACATGAAGAGACAGCTGTGAAGCACCAATATTGTCTAATATGATGCATCACGTAAAAACATCAGTGGGGTTTCCTGGTTTCTTTATGTGTGAGATGGAGAATATGGTCTGTAATCGTGGACGGAACAGTTCCACGCCATTACCTTTTCTAGGCCATTAATGACTGGGATTAGGAAACGAACATCTGGAACTCGTTTGTGATAAAGGTCTCGCACTCTCTCCACCAGCTCTGGAGACGGAGGCACTGAAGAGACAAACACCATTATTTTACACCACCTCATACCTTTTTTTGTCTTTGTCTTACTCAGTTTTAACTTCTTTTTTTCTTACCTTTATCTGTCAGAATGTGCAGGCAGCGAGTTACCAGAGTTTCTGCTCCCTTAGGACAGTTTTCAACCAACAGCAGGAGCTCTGGAGAGTTCATCCCCATTCCACGGATCTAGAATATAGATGGAAAAAAAAACTTTAAGTTAGTTTTAGTCAGTTAACAGTTAAACTATTTTTCATTTTGTAACTGTTAGTGACCGATTTACGACGCTTATTTACTCATCGTTCTTTAAAGCGCGACATTACAGAGTCAGACAATTTTAGGGCCGTACTTGGTTCTTGTTTTAGTACAGTTAGTTTCACTTATCTAATTTTACAAGCCTAACCAAACTAAAGAGAGACTAAATACAACCCCGTCAGGACACCAACAGTGTGACGGGGGAGAGACTTACCGGCTGCTCTATGGCTCGAAGCACGCTGCGCTTGATGTCGGCGATGGCCTCTGTGTAGACAGAAGCCAGCTCATGGACCAACCGGTGGTTCAGAGGCAGAAGGGACAGATAAAGGAAGAGACACTGTCTCACTGTCTCTTCAGTCCAGGGGGCGGCCACCTCTGTCCCAACATAAATATGACGTTATGGGGGTTACAAGACTGGCCAAGACAGGGAGGTTGCTAGTTTGAAAGTTTATGTAGTAGATCTGTCAAACCTGTGTCTTTGTCAGCCCCAAACAGCAGAGACGGAGGGTTGGGGTGGACCAGCAGCTGCATGTAGTTGAGGGCAAACTTCTCAATATAGTCCCTGAGCTGGTCCTTCTCATACATCCGCTTCAGAAAACCCAAAGCCGTGGTGCGAACCTGAAAATAAAGCAGTGATTAAAAAACATGGCAACGCCTGTGAGACTTCTAAACTAACACAATGTGGATGAGCCATCTTGTGACCACCTTCTCCTTTTCGTGTGAGCTGAGATCCAGGAGCACGTGAAGATACTGAAACTGTCTTGAGGGACGTTTGACGATGAGCTCCTTCAGGGTCGTCATGCCCAAATACACTCGAGACTGAAACAACAATTCAAAAGACAAATTGGTGTAGCAATCTAGGTTTGAGGAGACACTGTTAAGAGTATTTGAGAGGTGGGGGCACTTTGCTTTTACCTCATCTTCACAGTAACGTCGTATTACTTCCAACGCCGATTCTGTTAAGATGGGCGCCTCGAGTACCAGCTTTGTGAACAACCTGGAGGAGACAGGCATGTGGCTGAGTTTTAAGGATTTACACCTTATTCATAAGGCCATTCCAATCAGTACCTTTGGACATGAAAGTCTATACAGGCAGAGCGGAGGCTGAGAAGATGAAAGACAAGTCTACATCTTTATCACATGAAATATTTTACAGAGTTCCAAATGCCATTAAAAAATGATGGGCTTAAAGACTTAATAAATTAACAATTTAATTGAGGAACATGTTTTTGATGAACTAAATTTTTTGCACCTGTGGTAACACAAATGGATGGCGAGCGTTTGACTCACCCGTCCCTCTGCTCGGGTTTCTCCTGGAGGCCTGACAACAAAGTGTAGAGGCAGTGATCATAGCTGTCCAGCAGCCCGGCGGGCAGGTGGCTGAGGTAGTTGTTATACTCTTGGTAGAGCAGTGAAAATGCCAGGTCGCTTCTTGTCCTCATGTCCTCCAGAATGAATTTCAGCACGTCTTCTTTCATCGTTCCCTCAAACTGCGTCACCAGTCTGGACACGAGCTTCACACGGACCTGCCACACGGGTTTACGATGGTTATTCCACAGAACAGACACTGGTTTGAAACAAACTGACTATTATTATTTTCAAAATCTGTTCATTTATGCCTCTCACAGATATAATGCATTTCCCACAAAGAAATTCTAAGATGTTAAATATTGTCCAGTCTTGTATTGTGATGATACATGTGTCATGGGTGGCGGTTGACTTACGTGGGACATTCCACTTTGTGCAATAACCTTTTCGGAATTCAGGATCCGTTTGACCGTCTTGGACGTTAACATTTCAATCTGGGTTTCTGATAACGGCTGGATGACATCAGACAAACGAAACACTTTTTTCCTCCCAGTCGACCCTGCCATTCTGTAAGAGAAAAAACAAAACCGTTTCTGTAATAAAGGTGTATAAATAAGAATTCAATGAACTGAATGCACGGACGGGCCAAATACACTGGACTGCAGCTTCCATCTTTACTTTATTCCAAACAAGCTGCTGTTGTTGTTGTTGTTGCTTCCATCTATACAACGTGCTTCATTTCCCGTTCCTGCCGCCATTGAGTCGCTGAGTTTTGCGTCACAGCACTGTACTCACTTGGTTTGTGTAGATGGAAGGATGGGTTCAGGAAGCCTCTTCACAGCTGGAGCCTCATTGGTTGGAGCCGTTTCTTTGTAACCTCCCACCACAGAGATAGCTTGGCCTACCATAGCAGGCAGTTTGCGTTTGATGAGCAGGTCCTTACCCCCAGACTCCACATCTTTGCCAGCATCTTCTCGAGCTCTGCACTGCTCAAGGCCTAAGACGTAAGGGTAATTTTGTAAATGAAAACATGGAAATGGCACACGACGGACAAAACTGTGGAAACCTTTTGTTCGAGTTTGTGTCGCAAACCTGGACCGATCCCAGCTGCAGTCATCTGTGTGGCCATCAGCCTGGCCAAATGTTTAATCTGGGCATCGGTACCTGCCGACTCAACGGGGGTATATGTGGCCTGAAAAGATGCTGGCATGACGTCCGGTAGATACACCATGCTTATTAGCACCTAAATCAGGACAGGGATGCAGTTATGATGATGTAGCTGGACAGTGACATAGTTGGACTGAGAGGGAGTGGGAGATGTGTCCAAAAAAACCTGGAGCTCACCAGGTTGGCTACATTCTCAGGGTTAAGCAGTGGGTGCAGGAACTCAGCTGTCAGGTCAATAGCAGACTGAGCTGTTGGAACAGCAGCCGGCTTAGAGACGGCCATGGGGGCCGGCTCCTCTTTGTCCTCATCGTCTTCAATCGGCTCTGAACACAGAGGCAAAAAAATTCATTAATATTGGATAATAACAGTTTCTCTCAATTACCTTAATTTTTCAATTCATTTTTATCTGACACCAGTGTTGCATATGACTAATGACCGAAAATGTGAGATGGAAAAGTACTTAAACCACATTAAAAAAATCTTTTACTGATTCAATTAAGAACTGGAATCCTCCCTGTGTGGTTGTAAAAAGATCCATACTCAAATGTGTGTGACATCACTACTGACCCATCTTGATCCTTTTGCCCTCAGTGTACTGTTCATGGCGAGGCCGTTTGCGCTGCTCTCGTGGTGCAGGTGTGGATCGGGTTATTTCACTCTGCGGCATTCCCAGGTCAAGCAGCAGGGTGCTGATCTGGACCTGAAACTCCAGACTGCAGGGATGTTTAAGGACGGCCACCAGGTGAAGCTTCAGGTTCTTCCTAACGCTGCTGACCTGAGACTTGGCCAAAGTGGGAGGCAGGTTTGCTAAAAAAAAAAAGGTACAAAGAAAACATTTGTAACTTGAGTGTAATTTGATTAATGGATATACAAGTTATGATGTAACTACAAAGGAGAGATTTGACTTATATCATTTATTTACTTTATTTACATGTAGCAAAAGTTTTGTGTTCCACATTGAATTCTCTCTGTCAACAATAAGCTGACACCAAACCTTTAATCCTGGTTTAAACAGTGCTAGTGGGGTTAATGTGTGCATTAAAGTGATGGACCGTGCTGATTGAAATGAGAGGGAAAGGGACACTTCTGATTCAACCTCGGCGAATGTGATCTCAGCGGCTCTTACCATGTAATGTCTCATATGCCTGCACCACCTCTGACATGAACATTGGTCTCTGGCGGGCCACAGTGGCCAGTGAGCCCAGTGCTGTGGTCAGGTTGATGCTGGAAATGGCCGGGTGGACCATAAACTTGAGCAGCTTTTCCAGCGCGGCTTTTCCTTCCTCACACAGAGCATCTGTGGAAAACAATAACTCCGTTTAAAATGGAAAACAAAAATGAATATTTCTAATGTGGTGATCATTATTCATACCATAGCGGATGTAAGAGTGATCTTTGGGTACTTTGTCCAGGCTGATGTCACCTTCCTGTCTCTTAGGGATATCCGAGTCTGCCGTCCGGGGCGACAGAGTAACAATTAATGACTCTGTGAACTTTATGGCGTGAGTGCGCACGCCGTCGTTTTCAGAATCCAGCAAGGCCAGAACATCGCCTTTCATCTGCGTGACCATATCCCAGCAGGCTTCCTGCATCTCTGAGACCGTTTTGGAGCGAACCAACCACTGGATTTCAAGGATAAAAAGAAACATATTAAAGGGAAAGGGAAAAATCAACACTGGGTCACTTTTAATAGACACCGCATTATTCTTTGGCGTAATGCAGGAATACGTGTGGTGCTGAAAATGCCTGAGTACCTGCAGAGTAACTTTATAGAGCTGAGTGAGGGTGAGAATGGCTTTCTTCACCACATTCACACTTTCATCCCTAAGCAACATGTTCAGGTTGGCTATCAGTCTGAGAAGAAGCTCGTTGTCCCTTTTACTGAAAAACACACAAGATAATAACAATTTAAGAAAACTGCAATGTTACCTGTGATCTCTTTAGAACCATGTGCAAATGCTGATTAGAATTCACCATCTTTTAACTCACCAAGCTTCTTCTATGAAACCAATGACAAACTTTCTCACTTCCATAGACTTGTCAGTCTGAAAGGCAATCATCTCCTACAAGATAAAGAGGCCAGTGGAAGAAGAGAATACTGATTTTCTTTCAAAGGCTGGAAAATTAGGCTGGATCATTTCAGGATGTTCCGTACAAACGATGTTCTAATTTAAACAACAATGTGTGCAATAGAAAATAACTCATAAGTATTCATCCCCACGATGGTATACAACAGCATTTTGATATTAACTTACATCCAGGAAATTGTCAAGAAGAGAAGGATCTTTGTTGATGATAAGCTCCTGGACCTGAAAATTAAATAAGCCCATGGATTCATTATTGGTCTGAGCAGAGATAAGACAGTAAGCAGAGACACAGAAGGCAGACCAGCAGCACATTGCTAGGAAGCCTTCAGTGTTTATATTGACGGAGTACATTCATTTCTCGTAGATGTATAAGGTCAAAAACTGCAAACACTCCTTGCTAATATTTCCTACTGGACGTCTGAACAGACAAAATGACTACAAACCTGCTTAAGCACTGTTAGCTTTTCATCAGACGGCATCAGAGCAGCCTGATTCAGAAGATCCACCACCTGAAAAATTGAATCACACCTTATGAAACATTCCTTACACACACATAGATTTTGACATGGATATTCAAGGTTTGAAAGCGTCCTATTCCAGAACTCAACTACTGTCACAGAATGTTTGTCTCAGATGTGGGGCCAAGTCAACTTTGAGGTTCCAATCATAATGTGTTTAATGCCATGTGCAAAAACGGTGAATGTTTTTTGAATATGAATTCATCATTTTAAAAGTAAATTCTACAATGATAAAATAAATATCATACATCGCATAACATAACATCAGACAATCTCCAGCTCCTTTCACCAGGTGTGTAAGTACCTTTTCACTGGTGGTCATGTCGATGACATGAGGGGTGGCACCGTCCTCTGAGTTTGTGTCCATGCTGCTCTTAGAAATCCTTCAGATTTCTGGAAACCTGCATGAAGATAAAGCGAGTAAACTTGGGTCAATCACTCAGTGACTTTAGGGTGAGTTAGCAAATGTAGCATTGCGGTGATATGCAAATAGCAACAGATTAGATCCACTGGCGTACTTTCAAGACATTTCTATGCTATTACAGAGGAAAATCTATTTTGTTATAAAGAGTCAATAACAAGTGTTGACGCATAGCAATCTTAAATACATTGGAACTCAGCTAGCGCGTTAGCTACATGCTACCATTTACCTGAATCAGACGTTACAATGAAAGAGGTGTGCTGCTAAACATTAAGAATATACATCACATTTCCATTACGGAAGTTACTAAGTGTCGTCGGTGTGATAACATATGAAGTTATCTACTTAAACTATTTCTATTATACATAGGCACATGAACTAGACCATAAGAGCGGCGTTTTCCTTCTTCTGCTGCATCTTCTTGTTGGTTCGGTTACATCGTTTCACTGTGCTGCCACCTGCTGGACGGACTCTTATCTACGCCTTATGGCGTCATAATGAGCAAAGATATTGGAGTAAGGACGACTATTGTTCAAAAGCTGTGGCAGTATCGAGCAAAGTTGGTCCAACACAAATGATAAAAACAAAATGTAAAAAGTGTTTCCGCCCGGTTTCGAACCGGGGACCTTTCGCGTGTGAGGCGAACGTGATAACCACTACACTACGGAAACAGCTGAAAAAATAGAGCAGAGTAATATGTATAAGAATATGTACATACAGCGTTATAGCCATACTCTGTAATGATGTATTGAGCTGATTTTGAGCCCAAAAAGCTGTTAATTTTAGATTAAAGATTACTTATTAATAATTTGACTTGTTTGGCAAGTAATCTGTGGCTACTAATATTGTCGATATCCCTTGGCTTTCTAAATAACGTTTGTTTAAAATCACAAGGGACGTAATAAATGTTTGGCCACTACAGCTTTGTGGCGCTATTGCGCGTAATTTTCTAAATTCACTTCCGAGTTTGTGTTAGGTCAGGTCCGGCACCTGCGACTTGCTTCTAAATGGCCATTAATCCAAGGTAAGATGTTCGTTTAGAAATTATAGTTTAGACACATAAATAATAATCTTTCTGCGTTTACTTGACTCTACTGAGGCATGTCAAACTCAACCCAAGGCTAAAAACCTAGACTAACAGCGCCTGGCTGGTTTCCGGATGTAGGGCACAATGGAGACATTGGATACTGCTAGAACCACAAGCTCAGGTAGTCATGGCTGACGTTGACACCCCGCCATTATGGCCATGATCATAAATAAATTCCAATAATAGTAAGGTATTTCTCCCATGACTGCGAGTCTTCTTGATTTTGCTGATGCGGCGTGAATGTGGAGCATTGGTGGTTCAGTGGTAGAATTCTCGCCTGCCACGCGGGAGGCCCGGGTTCGATTCCCGGCCAATGCACAAGTATCTTTTACCGTTTTTTCTTTACCCAAATTCGAACAGTAACGCAAATGCAAAGTTAAGGATCAGCCACCAAATGTCGCCATATTAAAAGGAATGACCGCATCACAACTGCCTAATTAATTGCTTGATCAAGCCTCCTATCTCACATTACTTCCAAATACTACAGATAATTTCTCAATTACCAATTGTTTTGAAAAGGACGAACCCCCATTTTCTCAAAATTTGGGGAAAAAAGAAGCATTGGTGGTTCAGTGGTAGAATTCTCGCCTGCCACGCGGGAGGCCCGGGTTCGATTCCCGGCCAATGCACAAGTATCTTTTACCGTTTTTTCTTTACCCAAATTCGAACAGTAACACAAATGCAAAGTTAAGGATCAGCCACCAAATGTCGCCATATTAAAAGTAATGACCGAATCACAACTGCCTAATTAATTGCTTGATGGAGCCTCTTTTCTCACATTACTACCAAATAATACAAATAGTTTCTCACTTACCAATTATTTGAAATAGGATGCGCTCCCATTTCATCAAAATTTGGAGAAAAAAGAAGCATTGGTGGTTCAGTGGTAGAATTCTCGCCTGCCACGCGGGAGGCCCGGGTTCGATTCCCGGCCAATGCACTAACGTTTACTATTTTTTTACTGTTTTTTCTTTACCCAAATTCGAACAGTAACACAAATTCAAAGTTACAAGTTCACTAAGTACAGTATTTCTACTCTGTAGGCACTATAGGTACTTACGCAGAAGGAAAAATATCCAAGGCAAAATAGTTTATGTGTGCTATTGGCAAATATTTAAGCGATAAGAGACAAATAAATGCAAAAATACAATGATGTGTTGTATAGGTAGGAGGCATCACATTTTGTCCTCTTATTCTTAATTTCCTCCTGCGGAATAAATGAGTCACAAAACATTTTTGCACAGTTCATCAGTTGGTTATCTTCATCCTGACTGATGGCACCCTGATCGCAGCTGTCTTCACCTCTGCTGTCATGTCAGCACCCAACATAGCCCTGCAACACACCACTTTTGTGAACCAATGTTGATCTTACGAGCAATTGGAACTATAATGTACCAGATGTCAGAACTCCACAACGGCCTGTTCTATCTGCAACAAAGCTTTGTGTATTCCGCTCTACTTGAAGGGGTCTTCTGAGCCACTCCCAGTGTTTGCTGAATTAATGCTAACATTAAATATTGAACTTGACAATTAGCTTTTCTTGAAAGAACACTACCCAAATTTTTGCTTGAAAAAAAAGTAAAACATGAATCATTGTAATATGATCATTGAAACAATTTGTTTACTTGATTGCTTGGTAAGGAAGTACTGCACATTAATGAAGTCAATGTTAATTTAATGAGAAATTAGACATCAACATAAATGGTATCAAAATTACTTATAAGTGTATAAGTAATGTTTTGACTTTCTGTTCAGAATGCAAATGAAATGCTTTGTTCAGTGTTGACTTACTTTGGTTCATAGCTTACATCCACATTTGGAGACAGGATTCCCATTCCTTCTCTTAGGCGCTCAACACCATTCCTGTGAAAACAAAATTGTTTGTCTCAGATGAACCAGCAGGTTAAATCACTGCTTTCACAATGTACTGAAAGCCTTAGAGGTACACGCACCATGCAATCATCACTCCGTTGTCTGTGCAGAATCTGGCTGGAGGACAAAGCAGACGCAGTCCCGACGTCTCCGCTATAATGGTCAAAGCCTTACGGATGTACTGATTACTAGCAACTCCTCCAGATAGCACCTGACAGATGCAGACATTTTGATGAAAACTGGAAATTGATATTTACACACACATGTTTTCTGATTTAAAAGATTGATGTTTTGTGTATATAAAAAGAAATTAACTGAAGTGCATTTTTAGAGATAAAACCTTCATCTTATTCTTTAAAAAAGCACCTAATCAATAAGTTGCTGTCACAATGTGTTCAATTGTGGAAAAACTCAAAGACTTTTGTAACCAAAAGAATAAATTTCTATGTCATGAATGAAATAAAATAAAAAGCAAATATGAAACTCACCAAAGTGGGATTGCACAATGGCAGTAGACCCTTTGTCTTGCAGAACAAGATGGCACGATGAGTGCGCTTTGCAAGATGAGCGGCAACTGAGTGCTGCGTTGCAGCTGCGATGTCGTTCACACATGATAATAGTGTTCCTTGTTCTATTCCTAGTGAAGGAAAACAAATAACAGTTGTTTATAATAACAAAGTTTTTATATGTTACAAGACAATATAAACTAATTTTGCAGCAAGTTGGTGAGAGTCACTCAAAAAACAGCACTACACAGTGTTAGCAAGGTAGCCTGTCTGTTTTTATCTCTTACCTTCCTCTGCCTCTTTTTTCATGATCGTCATTGTAACTTGATTTCGTAGCCCAGCAAAAGAGAAGCAACAGTCACTAATTTGTCCCATAGGAGTCCTGAAAGGGAACCTGGTCCTGTCACCATGCTTTGCCAGAAGCTCTATAGCTTGTCCTCCACTCAGTGTGGAGCATTGAGGGTGTTTTATTAGGGATAAACGTCTGGCAACCTGTGAATCCACACAAAAACACAGATTCATTCTGTTACTTTTTACTCAATGAACTTCGGAAACACCCCAAAAACAAACAGAAGCCAAGATGAACTAGACAATCTTACTTTATCAAGTGTATCTCCGGGAGCTTCATCCAGTGTCTGACCTAAAAGCAGGAAGTCACTGACTCCTCGGGCAACAGCAAGTAGTGAGTGACCACCAGAAATGAGCAGGACCAGGAATGGGAAGGCGACTGGCTGGAGCATCCTGATGGTAAGGGCGTGAGCCTCCATGTGGTGGATGGGGATGAAGGGCTTACTGTGCTGCCTCACAAACCTCTGACTAAACTCAAGACCAATGCCCAAGCTCAGGGCTAAACCTGGCTTCACTGTGGTGGCCACAGCTGAGAGCTGGCTCGGGTTCACTTGGCTCCTCTCCAAAGCCTCCTGGACTACACGTGATATGTGTTCCCTGTGGAGCTGCTGTGCCACTGTGGGGATGATGCCACCTGCCCTGTAGCATCCGGCGAGAGGCAAAAATCACGATAAAATCCTAACACTGTGCTGGCTAGTTTGATGACAGAATAGAGCTTTGGTGCCCACTAACCTCAGGTGAACTTCTTTTTGTGAATGAAGAGACTCTCCCAGGACTGAGCCAGTCTCATCCATCACTGCAGCCCCAGTGTCATCACAGCTGGTCTCGATGCCCAAAACCAGTCTGGAACAGGCAGCTTTTCCAAAAGAAGTCCATAATGTATGTCTAAACCGCAGCAGCCTTTGCAGAGTGACTGCTTTTGAATGAAACATATTAAAGCAATTAAAGTCAGCCAATGGCGAGGTGAACAATTTTACTGAATTTGCTCTGATGTACTCGTTAAAAACAAAAAAAGCCACCGAGACAACGTAACCATCAGCGTCACATTAGAGCAACATGAATGCTACAAAACACTACAAATTGCAAACGAAAAGTAAACGCTTGGTACTCAGGGTATGACATTTCGTGTAGGGCTGTCATGTTGTGTCACATGTAAATAATTCCGTCAGAGAGCACATCGATTGTGGCTTGAGCATGCTTCATTTCACGACGGACACGACGACTGTGTCACTTTAATTAATTCATAAACGAGTATTCTTTCAATAAACCAATGAAAAATCCGAGGAGAGACGAGCACAAAACGAGTCGGCCAAAAATAGTCAACGTCTCCTTTTCGGGGATGATTTAGTCAGTTGCGCAAACAAGCAAGCATGGAGAATGGAGTGGAACTGACGACCGACTCGATCAAACACGTTCATGTAAGTGGTGCGTGGTTGATATGGTTATTCGATAACGTAAATGACTTGATTAAGATAATTATTTTCTCTTTTTTTCGGTGATGCGGTACTGTGCCGCCTGGACTATATGCGTGGCGCTGTTTCACTTTGAAATTGCGTTTCCGCTTGAAGGGAATATGCTGCCTTCGCGGCACTACAATTGTCGTATTTTTTTAGAACGACCAATGACCAAAAGAAATCGTCTGTTGTTCAACTACTCAACCAAGACGGTACCATCACTCTCTTTGACTCAATCATTAAGACCATGCAATTACCCGTGTTACAACTATTGAAACGGTTATGATATTCTCGTCCTCTTCATGTCTGTAACGTTTCACACCAACTTACTATAAAACGAAAATATTTTTAATGAAAAAAAATTAAGAAACCGGGAGTATACTCTCTCCATGTCCCCACATCTTCAAGACATGAAATGAATCATTTCAATACTTTGCCAGTCTCCCAAAGGTAAAAGGATGGACCTAAGAGGGAAATGTTTGAAAATACGGTTAGATTTTGGCTGCAATCTTGGTTCTGTGTGCGAAACTTATGTACATATTTTTTGACTGTTCTCCTGACAAATTGAGACTGTGTGGCTGTCCACAAAAATATGCCAGTGCCACTACTTGAAGGCCAGGGAGCTCGTAAATCCTGACGTGAAACTGAAACTTGAAGGCATCATCAACCCGTGTTGTATGTAACGCTTTGCAGCGACTGAAAAGCAAGTTTGCACAAATCCCATAGTTGTCAATGGGATTGTAATATTTTATAGAATCTATCTAAATGATCACTGTAGTTGCATGTCTGCTCCGTGTTTGGAGGTACGGGGGTTGTAACTAAATTGTTGGATGCTAGACATGCTATGTTGCTAATGCTGTAAAACACGGAAGTGCAGCGGATCGTATCGTGTAGCGAGTGAAGTGAGGAGCAACACGACGTGCAGACACTACTCGGTGTTTTCTCCGTTACATCGTTAGCTGGGTTACCCGGGCGTTTCCATCACATTCCTCAGCTGTTACAGTGAGTTTTGAATGGGATGTCTAGTCAAACTCGGCTCTAGTGCTACCCAGTAATCAGCACTCAGTAGCTTAGCCTGAATTAGCAAACTTTAACAACTCACCCGAGTTTGACACTTGAGTATAAACAGTCGCTTTATGATGAACTTTTAAAAGGAATCATGGAACACCCGGCTTGTATTTTGGAGGAATTGAAACAATTTATTGTAAACGATGCTCCAAAGACTGTATATCACATCCCAGATTTCATAACTGAAGATGAGGAGGCCTACCTTCTACAGCAGGTCTACAAGTCACCAAAAACCAAGTGGACACAACTGTCTGCCCGAAGGCTGCAGAACTGGGGCGGCTTACCGCATCCCAAAGGCATGGTTGCAGAGAAGATTCCAGATTGGCTCCAGCAGTATTGTGAAAAAATTTCCTCTCTGGGGGCTTTCAGTGGGAAAAATGCCAATCATGTGTTGGTGAATGAATATAAACCAGGAGAAGGGATTATGCCTCATGAAGATGGTCCTCTGTATCACCCGACTGTCACTACCATCAGCCTGGGCTCTCACACACTCCTTGACTTCTACACGCCCGTCAGCAGCCTGGAGGTGGATGCTCCGCAGACGGAGGAGAGCCGCTACCTCTTCTCCCTGCTGGTGAGGCCACGCAGTCTCCTGATACTGCAGGATGAAATGTACCAGAACCTCCTCCATGGGATTCAGACCTGCAGCGAGGACACACTGACCGACAAGGTGCTGAACCTGCCAGCTGCCATGGTGGGGCAGGCGCTGACCCGAGGCACCAGAGTGTCGCTGACCATACGACATGTGCCAAAAGTGATGAAGACAAAGCTTGTTCTTGGAAGAAGAAGATGAAGGAGGACTGTGAATTTAACTGCGTGTGACACTACTAAGCCTACCAATGGACGTTTTTTGCAGGCAGAAATGTAAAAGTACATTTAACGTACATGCATTCAGTTTGAATCAAACCTTTTCTTAAGTTGCCAGAATTTTTGTGATATTCTGTTGGTTAAATTGTTGATTAGTTGTGAGAACTCAGTCAGATTTGTCTGATTACACCACAGCTAATTTAGTCTGTTAGCAATTATTTTGATAAATGAGTAATGGAACGATTCTTTCGACAGCAGAAGTTAGTGTCACACCAGGTCACCTGCATTTTGCAGAATAATTGATCATTTTTTTTAAATTGATTAATCTATTATAATCCATCAATTGTGCCAGCCATAACTGTTTTGTCACGTTTGTCATTTATCATTAGTAATTTGTTCATGTTGTCATTTGTCTGAACCAACCAGCCCGAATAAAAGTCCTCGTGAAACAACGGCTCCATTTGAAACTGAGCACCAGAAACCATCATACCATCATACATAATCAGCGAATATGTGAAATTTCAAGATCACAAATTTGTTATGTCGGAATTGCAGAATAAATGTTGACTGTTTGATATCTAAGTCATGGGACCTCCAAAGGTAAGACATGAAAACAGACATGAAACTGTCTACTTGATAAATCTGTTGATCTCAGTTTAAATGCTGCACAACTGAAAGGATCTGCTGCAATGTTCTCTTTCCTGAACCTATACTGACCTTGTTTTCACTTTGGTTTGAAATTGAATCACAGGAAGATGCCAAAACAATGGAACCACAGACAAAACGTCGAAAAGGCTCCGAGTTTGACACCGACTCCTGGGTTGCTTATCCGGTTTTATCAGACAAGCAGACACAAGATACCGAGCTAATAGAGGCGTTTGCTGCACCTGTCATCAACAAGAAGGAGACCTCTCGCCTTGTCCGTGAGCTGCATTGCCTCTACCCCTTACCTGGCCTTCACCACATCAAGAGGGTGCGGGCGTGCAAGGAGAAGGGCAGCGCTCACTCTCTGGAAATCTTAGTGTGTCTCGCTAGTGATGTACCAGATGTTGACACAGAGAAGAAGGTCAGCATCGACTCCCTGCTGCCAGCAGACAAAGTTGAACGTCATGGATTAGGGGAGCCTTTTGTGGTTAAGGTCCCTGCGTGCCCTCCCTTGACCCGACCTCAGTTTGAGCTGGTAAGTAAAAACTGGCCCACCTCCTTTCACGAAGACAAGCAGGTGACAGTTGCCCTAAAAGGGGATCTCTTTAGCCCACCTCAGAAGTCCAGGATGCAGGCGTACATGACTTCTGCTCTGTCTGCTGCCAGAGCGGGGAAGGTGTCAGGTATGGAGACTGTGGGGGCCGTAATGGTTGACCCAAAGCAGGAGAGAATCGTCGCGGTGGGCCACGACTGCCGAGGTGACCACCCCCTCCACCATGCGGTCATGGTGTGCATTGACCTCGTGGCTCGGGGGCAGGGCGGCGGATGTTATTCTTTTGACAAATACCCTGCTTGCCGGTTTACGTCGCCAAGCTCATCCTCAAGAACCTCCCAAAATGTGCCTGATGCAGAGCAGGGCGCACAAACGTATATATGCACCGGCTACGACCTTTATTTGACCCGGGAACCTTGTGTTATGTGTGCCATGGCACTGGTCCACTCTCGAATAGGCCGTGTCTTCTACGGGACTGCTTCTCAGGATGGGGCCTTGGGGAGCAGATATAAAATCCACACACGGAAAGACTTGAACCATCGCTTTGAGGTTTATAGAGGAGTCTTGAGGAAGCAGTGTGAGGATCTTAACATGTTAAGATGAGAATAAATGCCTGTTTCAGAACAAGAAACAAGAAAACACCATCACGTGGGCTCTTACTGCCAATGTTTTACTGCAGAATTTATTTTAAATAAAGTTTTAATCATTTCTTTGTTACAGTAAGTGCGAGTAGTTGACTGTTCGTACAACGGTACGATCTTAATGTTGACATCCTGACTTGGTGCAAGGCAAAGCAAACAGTGACAACAAAGCTCAACTTAAGACACAGCATGTGCTCAATAAATATTAGCTTTGGCGACCGCAGAAGGGTTAAGGTTATTGACTCGCAAAATTTGTCATGGGATGTTTTGTATGAGCAGTAAGACATTTTACACCTCAGTATGAATGCTGCATTTTAACAATAGTTTCACCTGCAGCAATTACAGTTCTCTCCTGGTCTTTGTGTCACTGCAGTGATAAGCGGATAAATAACAGCTTTCACTAATATCGTCACAGGAAGAAAACACTCGCAGAGTCGTGATCATCTCTAGGTATGTCGGACTGAATGAAGGACATAATGAATGAAATAAAACACGCACGCCGGCACACAAATGTAAAACAAACACACGTGATTAATGTTTCGGCCTCCGTCATGTCGTGTACTGCCCTCAAAAAATGAAAACAGCTGACAAACGAAGCAGTGAATGTACATATAAAAGACAAATTCAGTAGGATTCTGAGAAAACTGATTCAATTCTGAAACTGCCCCCCCCCCA
>OMNV01009068.1:0-51164 GCA_900303265.1 Brotula barbata | reverse complement strand
AAATACAGTGAATGAAACAATTCAGTGCATCTATACAAAACGTTATCATCTTATCCAGCTGTAGGGTCTAGATGTAGGGTCTAGATGTACTGGTCCAGCTGTAGGGTCTAGATGTACTGGTCTAGATGTAGGGTCTAGATGTACTGGTCCAGCTGTAGGGTCTAGATGTACTGGTCTAGATGTAGGGTCTAGATTACCATGTTGGCTTCACGTTGTAAACAAGGTTGCAACTGTTTTCATTTGAGGGCATAGTCCTAGCCAAAAACAGCCTATTCACAGACCCAGTTGTTCAAACGAAGGTAACATTTGAGGTAAAAAGTGGAATAAAAAAGGGACCAATATAGAGTGACAGACTTACGAGCCGCAGAGGAGTATCTTTGGCAGCAAACCGTTACAGAGAGAAAACCTTTATCCCCGATGTGCGCAGTTCACGGCGCAAGCAGTACGTATACGGAGCCGAGCGGAAGTATACAATTTAAGGAATTATTCAGCCCTAAATTTTGCCTTTCAGGCACACCCTAGTAAACAATGAAGTCAATGAATAAGCAAAAAAAATAAACTAATCATATGCTATTCAACCCTAGGTATCTAATCATGTTATCCGTTTCCTAACTGTATCATAAATACCGGAATGCAGTGATTTCGATGGTTAAATAAATCCGACTGAAGCGAGGTGGCTGAGCAGCATGGAAGCATCAGTAATGCCTGCAGAGATCCACTCGGGGCGAAGACCTTTCAGCGTCCGACCTCACCTGACTTTCAACCAATCACCGATCAGTCATGGGGGCGCGAACTTTACGCCGCTTCCTTCTGTTTGCCGTTTGTTTAAACTCGCACGTTTAGAAAGCCTCCGTCAGGTAAGTGTCTTCTATGTTTTACTACGTTTATCATACCACTTATTCCGCATGATTCGGTGAGACCAAAATGACTTTAAAATTACAAATGAATTGGCAATTTTAATAGCTTGTTAGCTTAGCTAGCTGGAGCTCTAACGCAGTGCTACCAAAACGCTATTTACGTGTACGATGTAAGTTAATATGAAGTGACATTTCTCTGCGATATAAAAACGAATTAATTGTTATTCTGTCTCAAAAACGTATGACAAGTGTATCTATAAATGATCTAGACTTAAATATTCACACGATATATTAATCCACATTAAACTGGGATGGTGCTACTTTAAAGGTTACTGAGTGAGACAATTGATTAATTTGGATCTGAAATATTGATTTACATTTGTAAATCTCCATTTAAGTGGCATTGGTTGTAGAATATTCCATATCATGTGCAGAATATATAGTATGTATGTAATTAATTGCTATCGAAACGTGTAAGTAGTCATTGTTCATTCATAGTTTTTATTTTTGTTCTTCGGCCTGGTTTTAATGTGTCAACAAGCAATTGCCAATACTCTTAATATGCCTAAAAACCCTAAAATAAAACCCCACACACATTGACTGTCATTGTCATGTGACCCAATTCTGCATGATTGCTCACATGTGGCACAGATTGCAGCAAACTGTCAGCTGTCAACTTGATGACATCACTTGTTCAGTCAAAAACAGGCATGGGGGCTTTTGATCTTAGAACTTGTAAAAATACTTGGAGCTGGAGACATTTTTGGACTTGTTTCATAATGTACACCAACAATATCAAACTTTACTTTTATCACATCAGATCCTATTAATTGAATTGTTTTATAACCACAGGTCAAACTAACGTTTCTTTACACTTCCCAAAGCAGTTTACCTCATCGAGTGCATGGAATAATGAAACTGCTACCGCCCGACACTGTCCGGCTGCTGTCCAGTTCTCAAGTCATCACCTCTGTGGTCAGTGTTGTGAAAGAGTTGGTGGAAAATTCCTTGGATGCTGGGGCGTCAAGCATTGATGTAAAACTGGTACAGTGTCTAAATTACTTACACTATTACCAACATCTTGACATAAGAGGAAGCCATTCTATGATTAATTATATTGAATAAACATGTTCATTCATTTTCAGCTAAATTAACGTCTGCTTGAATCTCTGCACATCTTCTTTGCTCTTTAGGAGAACTACGGTTTGGACCGGATAGAAGTACGAGACAATGGTCATGGAGTCAAAGCAGCAGATACTCCTTTTATGGGTGTGAGATATTTTACTTCAAAGATCTGTAGCCACGACGACCTGGAACGACTGGAGACGTACGGCTTCCGGGGAGAAGGGCTGGGCTCCATCTGTGCTGTGGCTGAGGTAAAAAGTATTCATCATTGATCTGTGGTTACTACCCCACTGTCAGCTCAGAATAAGGCAGTCAATTCAACTCTTCAAACTATCATATCGCTATGTCATACGGCAGACATGTAAGGAAGTCTACTCTCTGACAAAAAACATTTATGAAATTGTACTGGGCGATGCGTGCACAATGTATGAATGTGAATAATAATATGAATGTGCACAATGTATACAATTGATGCCAGCATCAATGATGACGATCTTTTGACAATGCAGTTGTCATATTTCAAAGGTCTGCAGGCTGCTGACAAAGCACATAAACTGAAGAATGACAGATGAATAACAGCCCTTAATTTCATCATTAATAATTATTAAAAGAAAAAGAGACAAAATAGTGTACATAGGGCGCACAGAGACAGACTGTTGAGATGAACAGGGCTGTTTGCTGTTAACTTTAAATGTTTTCTACTTTTTCAATCACGCGAGCATATGTCACCTCCGCAGCATATGGTGTGGTATAGCAACCAGTGGATAACTGGTACACACAACTTTAAATGAAAAACCTTAAGTCATACAGGTGCATTTTTGCTCCCTCCCTTGGAAGTAGAAATCGTTGTTTAGAGTCTGCTTCATGCACATCTCCTATCATACTGACATCTGGTAGTGATGAAGAGAACAACTGCATACCATCAAAGTTGTCCTGATGACATCTAACAATAGACTACAACATGGAAGACTTTCCAAAATGCTGTGCACATAAAATATGACAATTGTGATACTATCAAGATATTCTGCCAAAAAAGTAAATGTGTTTTGTTTTTTTGTTTTTTTCCCAACCATGTTGTGTTCAGTGTAACACCATCCTACCAGGATTTCTCCATGTTTGTGATGACTTTTTGCATACTTTAACTTCAGGTGGCTGTCACCACGAAGACAAAGGAGGATGAAATCAGTACCCACTACATGCTTGACCTCACAGGGAAGATTGTCTCTCAGAAGCCATCTCATCTGGGTCAAGGCAAGATGTTAAATGAATAAGTGATCGCCATTATTCTAAAATAAAAATAGCATCAGTAAGCGGCAAACTAAAGGCATGGGCTTCTCAAATGTGAAGAAAAACTGAATGTCTCATGACAAAAGCTGTTGTGTGTTTTCTAGGCACCACAGTGAGTGTGCTGAAGCTTTTCAAGAATCTTCCTGTTCGAAGGCAGTACTATTCCTCCACAAAGAAGTGCAAGGAGGAAGTGAAGAAAGTGCAGGACCTGCTCATTGCCTACGCCATCATAAAGCCTGACCTGCGGCTCACAATCACTCACAATAAGGTAAAATGGTTAGCAACCCTGTCAGTTTGTTAGCGATCCTTTCGGTCCCCTGCCTCCCTAAGTGTTTTGGCTGCACTACATTGGTGCCATATTCATTTTTTGTAATATGAATGTAATATTATGTGCATTTCATTTAAAAACATATATAATTTGTTTAGTGAACTGCAAACATCATAATTTAGTTTTTTAGCGCTTAACGTACAGAGAGAGAGAAACTTTGATGTTAGTCCCTTTCATCCAGCTTGATATGTCGTCCTGTGTGTTCCTCCAGCAACCACAGGGTGTCCTCATTAGTCTTCAGATGAGTGTCCCTTCAGCTATCGCTTTAAAGCAAGCTCGATTACAGTTGACATGTCTTTAGTATGTACAGGAAAATGTAATATTTGTGGCAAAATTCTATGAGAAATGTCTCAGAATAGCATGAGCTATATATGTTACACATGTGGGTTAATATAAAGTGCATGCTGAAGATGAAAAAACATCCCATGAGGAAAACAAACATTCCATGTAAATGTTAATGCTGCTATTTAAGGTCTGTGTGCAAACACAAACAAAATTTAGATTTTATGCGTCTTGACTTGGTTATCATTCCTTAATATTGACCATACATACATAAAACTTGACCTTGTTGAGGAAGCAGTTATTTGCAGATTCTGTCATGAAATTCAGAGAGATATCACCTGACTGTAGTATAAAAATATACCCGCCTGTAGTGTGAAACTTGATAAAAGATGGATCACACATGTAGTTGACCTTAAACAAAAATATTGACGATTGATGAAATGTTTGTTTCACTTTGTGTACGGGCCAGTCTTAAACTTATTCCATATAATGCTGGGTTTTCTTTCATTTTAACAGCTTATTCTCTTTTTTCTAGTCTATTATTATCATATTAGGTGTGTGGGTTGCATATTTCTGATCAAAAATAACTTGAGAAACAATACGTTTTGTTGGGTTTTTGCATGCATTTGACCAGTTGTTATTGATTATGTATAATTTCCTGCCATCCCCAGGTTGCACATGGGTTACATGTTCTGGCTGCACACAGTAAAAAATGTTAATTGTTTTGTTCCATTGCACAAGTATAATTGCCAGATGAATTAGTTAGTAATTAGACATTTACATCCTTTATGGCCTTTTCCACAGCTGTAGCATAACTGGCAGGTGTTCCAAGCAAAAGACATGGCTGATTGTGAATTCAAATATGGCCAATTATTAGAAAGTGCTTAATGCAGCTCCATACCTAGACCTAGTCTCTGTTTCTGGCGGGCCGGTGTAGGAGATGGGGATTGAAAGGGTGAAAGGGAGTACATCGAAAATATAACTTAAATCAGTTCAGAAAATCAGTGTCAGTGAAGGATAGAGCCTCATTTTGTGCAATCAGCACTCGGTTGCCCCTATCAGGTATCTTGAACTCTGCTATTCCACCTGTGTCGTGTTTCACAGCCTCTTCAGGAATTGTTTACAGAAGTGATCCGTTTACATGTGCCAAATAGCATATTCAATAGCTGAGACATGCCTTGCAGCAGAGTGCATGGCAGAAATCAACACCCTGAATATATGCTCACTGGTGGACACAAACTGCAAGCCCACCCATGAGTGTCAACATAGTTGGTACCTCTCTTCAGAAGGCATGATTCCATTCACAAATAGTGACGTGGTTTAGGATGTCTAATTATTTTTGTTTAATGGTCTTTTGTAAACATTTTTATTACCCAACATGTAAATCTATAAGTTACAAATTGGTTGTGTCACCGTCATTAGAATGAGCAAATATTCTTTGAGGCATCCCAAATCCTGTTTTTGCGAGATGGTCATAATTGGAGGACTGTTCGGCCTTTGTGGACATATGGACTGTCCGTGGCCTCATCTCTTGATGGGAATGAAATGGGAACCTCAGGATGGTACCATCATCAGTGGAGTACTACAATACTATCATCGCGTGTGCAGTTGGGTTAACCTTGATTCGATGATGAGGACTGTTGTCTTATTGTTTCAGGTGGTGGTTTGGCAGAAAGCAAAGGTTCCTGATCACAGAAGTGCCCTTCTTGCTACCCTGGGGTCCAGTGCTGTTGCAAACCTGGTCCCCTGCCACCATCACCAAGAGCAACCAGAGGTTAGTTGAGAGGTAAATTGCATATGACAAAAAATTGGAAAGGTTCCTCTTTAGTTATGTTATGTTGCCTTTAGTCAAAAAACAAAAATGGTTACTACTTCTCACGTACAATGAAAGTTTAGACTTCATTTTCAGTATCTCAGAGATGTACCTTGAAATACAAGATGTCAATTACAGGTGGTCAAAATTTCACATGAAAAGGGGGCGTAGGCAGTGTAATTTCATTTGGCTACAGGTCAGGTCTGATGGAATGGACAGGTTTGTTTTGGCAACTTCACTCATTTCAATTCTACTATGTCATTTAGTTGCAGATCAGCGATAAAATCCAGTTAAGATTAAATACGATGACAATCACTTGTTTCAATGGGGCCCTTTACTTACAGTAAAGGTGCACAAACAAATTTGACGGTGCAAAAGATGATTCAAGTAAGTTCAATGATCTTAGCCCCTGGGCTTTTTTTTTCTATTAGTTACAGAAAAAGATTTTAGAATTTAATATGGCATAAAAGAAGCAACTTAAAATGACTTCCTGCGACAGATATTTCGTATAGCACAAATGAGAGCACGCTCATTACTCTTGGCTAGGAGCTACTAACCTCATCACACCTGGTCTCAAGCCAGTAAATGTGGTCAGTTGGTGGATTGTCTTTGCCCTTTTCTCATGTGTTTTTTTCCTAATAAAGAATGATTTTTGTTAGCTAAGCTTTTCCGTGCTGACTGTAATTGAATTACAGTTGAGCGGTTACTTTCTGCTTGGTCACGGTAGATGTCATGTGGTTCTCACCTGCTGTCAGGCTCCCAACTAATCTGCTCTGACAGATATGGAGCAGCCCTTTTAACCTCGTTTCTCCGACATCTTTGTCTTTTGTTATTTTGCATTAGCTTTGGTGTTATGAGAATGACCTTTCGTCTTTTCCTTTCTTGAGCAATGAGAGGGGACGTTTCTCCTCTTTTTGTGGACAATGTCTCCAGGTTGACAATTTCACCAGGGCCTCGCTTAGGGAGCGGTGCTAGGAGCTATTCCTGTGCCGAAGAAAATGTGACGCTCGTTTTTGGCAGCAGGACTGCGCAAAACCGTGGCCTTTCAGGGGCAAAGGTGCTACTTGTGCTCTCATAAAGTGACCCTAATGAGCAGAAATACAGAGAAGCATATGTGCCCTGACCTGAAAAAGCAGTACTTTTATTAACTTCATTGGCTTGCGTTGCTGCTAATAATGAGCCCTGGGCCATGTGGAAAAACGTGCGACTGTTCACCCCTTACAATCTGTACAACATTAATAGTTTTCCATTGTTTCTTACTAGCTGACATTCTTAATGTAATTCTAAATACAATTGTAAAGTTTTATGTTGACTAAGTGGTTTCTGCGCTTGAAAACTACCTCTGTGTTTGGCGGAAAATAGTCATCATGTATGATGTACATTTTGATGACTAGGGTCCGACGTTTGGTTAGTTTCACTGTAAAGCCAACGTGTAGATGAACTCAGCACATCAGCAAAGTTGGACATCCCTCAGTTTGTCTCACGTGTGGGTTTTCAACACTTAACAATCAATTAATATTGATTTTTTTACGCACCAAAAATGAGTGAATTGATGAAATGAGTGTTTTACAGAACTAGACGTTAGAGCCTCACCCGGTGGACTGGATCAGATGTGTCAAAACTATGTGTTAGCTTTAAAATGTATGTAATGTAAAACCCCATTGTCCAGTTTTTAAGACCAGTAATTAAAGTTTTAGATAAAAGTCCAGTTGGCTGGTTCTTTGCCAGCCAACTGCTGTGCATGTTAATTTGAAATTCTTTACCAAGGAGTGCTGAGCTCTCATTTCAGAATCTTTCCTTTCCAGTTTACTCCTTCAGTCATTGTTGAACATGTGACATGATACTCTTGTGCTCATCTTGTTTTCAGTAATTAATGCTTGTTTTTTGTTGTCTTGTTTAGATTTTATTACATGGCTTTTTCCCAAAGCCTGGAGCAGATTATTCCTCTACAAGCTCTACTACCCATGACAAAACATTTATATTTGTCAACAACCGGCCTGTCCAGCACAAAGAAATAATGAAGGTAGAGTCCTTTGGATAAGTCAGTCAAATGTTGCTTTCCTGTAGTCTCATACTATCCCTTTGTCATTTTCCCTTTCATATGCATCAGTTATTACGTCAACACTACTCCGCTCAGTACCCAGACGACTCTGCTCGAAATCGTTATCCCAACACGATGCTTACAATCACCGTATCGCCCTCCATGGTGGACGTCAATCTGACCCCAGACAAGACTCAAGTTCTGCTTCATAACAAGGTCGGTGCTGAAAAGGAGTTGAATGAGGGATATGAGAATTTGGGAATCTTTTCCAAATGAGTATTTGAATATTGAACCCCAAACTTAAATTCATAGCCAGTGCTGTTCACTGCAATTTGCAAAAGACAATACTGTGGTCTTAAACATAACACCAGTTTTATGAAACAAAACAGCTTACAAAACAATTCAATGAACAGTAAGGGTATGTAACAGTGTGTGTCAGTTAAGACAGAAGACATCGCAGAAATCCAAACCCTGACCTCACAGTTTAAGGTGCCACGTTGCCGCTGTTGATTTTGAGGCAGTTCTTTCTGCTCTAGTGTCAAAGCATCATGTCTTGTACACTGACTTTCCACACATTGGATATGGTAACTTGTGCAATAACCTTTGATAAGTTACACAATATTCACTACTTTAAATACTTTGAGGTCCACTTTTGTCTTTGTCCACGGTGCAGTGTTTTATTGTAGGATACAGATGTCTGATGTGTTACAGATCCTTCAAATAATAGCAAACATTTCAGTGAGGCTCCAGTCTGTTTTGATCTTGATGAACACGGTGGTTGACATAAATCCTGTTTTCTTGTGTTCAGGAGGCTGTGCTGACTGCAGTGGAGGCATTGCTGGTTTCCCTCTATGGTTATCGGCCTCCCGATGAGCCTCAAACCGGGATGCATCTTCACAGTGAGACCTCGTCATCGCTTGATCCTGCGAAGGTTGAGGTCACCAGGAGTGCAGAGAAGGCTGACTGTGTCAACAACCAAAGCAGCAGATACCCCCAAGCTGCACCTAACCCAGCAGAGAAAAGCAGTATGAAATCACTGGACCACCAGAACACAAACAGCAGCTCCTCGTCCTCTGTAGCAGAGGACTGGATTGTCAACCAGATCCCAGCTGAACTCGAGTCTAACTTTTCCCTCTTTGCCAATGAACTAGAGCAGAGCTGCCCTCCTACAGCTGAGACGGGTTTAGCAAAAAAGTCACCTGAGAGACTGGTTGACAGTGCAGTATGCGGTGCAGGCTTGAGCAAAGGCCAGTTAACTGCTGAGAACTGGAGCAAGGGAACTGCTTTCACAGACCCCGTATCAGGAGAACCCCTGCAGCCGGTGAAACTCCATCAGTCGAGCCACAATAATTTAAACTCACTGGAGATGGAAACTCAGGGCAGATCACACCAAACTATGTCCAATGTCATAACAGAGAAACGGGCCGGTCTGACAGCTTTCGACTTGATCAACAACCGTGTAATGAGGGCACCGTTGTCTCCTGCCGCCCTGTTCGAGAAGGAGGCCAGAGCCGAGGTCCTGAGGGAGAATCCAACAGCCAGCCTGCAGGATATCAGCATCGCCATTCACGAGAGATGGAAAAATCTGAGGGAGGAAGACCGTAAGAAGTGAGTTTCCAGACCTTCACCTTTCCTAGCAGTTGTTTCCATTTCTTGTTATTTGCAAGGCAGCGAGAGGGGAAAAAGTTTGACCTGTCATTTGCACGTGTAAAGCATAGCCTGGAAATGTTGTTGATTGGAGCTACGGTTCTATTTTCCAGACAACTGTGACTAATAGTGCATTTGGTCGTCAACGTTTCCGTAGTAAAACAGGTGTCACGCGTGATGAAATATCCTCACTCATTTTAAGTATAGCATCAATCCAGATAGTTTACACGTCCTGCTTTAATTTCCGTTTTTCATAATTCAGTAACATCTCAAAATTATTTGCGTCTTATTATTCTAGGCTTTATTTGTTGTTTATGCTTATGTAGTCTCAAGACATTGGCAGTATAGACAGTAAGAGTTGTATCAAGTCAAGAAAAAATGTACATAACCTTTCCTCTCATTGATAACAGCGCCCAGTACCAGAGATTCAGCGTGTGTGTGTTCCTAACATTATCGCGTTGATTCGTCTGGGAACGTTGATCGGTGACATCGCCTCGCTTTGACGGTTGCATTTTGCATTGAACTATGGGTTAGCCAACCTGCTGTTACCTCCCCCTTATCAGGATTGCGAGAGGAAAAAAAAGCTAAACTTCAGATAATCACTAAATGAAAGATTTAATTTGAATTTAGTGATGTGATTTGACATTTTCCCACTCGTAATTTAAATTTGAGACTCTGGCAACAAACAAATATCGCTGGAAATATAAACGTATTTCCAAGTTCGGAAAACACTCATTGTCCATTTAAAATGTCCCCTATGCTTCGGCATACATTGGTCTGAGGAGTGACACAACCAGCGAGGAAGACGTGGGTGTAACGAGCCTTTGGATTTGACCTGTGCCCCCGTCAGTAACGATTTACATTAATAAGACGAGGACGGATTGAACATCGGGGGAAAAAATGAAAAACAGATGAATGTGCACTTGTGGTAGGATACGCTTCGCTCTCCGTGCACTTGTAATATCTAGGAACACAAAAATATTTAGAAAATAATATGAACAGTCCAGAGACCACAACACAATGCACAGTCTACCTTTGTCCTCTATCAGAACCATATATGAAATAGGCATTCTGGTAGCTCTGGTCGCCCGGTCATTAATAACGTCTAACAGCATCCAGATGCACGCAAACACGGTTGTGAGTACAAACTGTGCTATCTTTTGATCTCCGTCCACTAAGCCTCTCAGCTAGCATCATGGAATAACGCCATTATGCTGTACTGAAAGCACTTCAACCTAATTATGTTATATTACTCCATACCAATTTAAGGTAATTGTAAGGTTGGAAAATGTGTATCAGCGGTACTTGGGGCCTTGTGTAAGGTATGGAAGAGTGTATGGAAAAAGACATCTGTTTAGAATCCCGACTTGAGTTACTGCTATCTTAAACATGAAATAAGATTCAGCAAATACTTGGCTTCTTTCAGCGCCACTTGTTAAGTGGCACAGCACTTCTAGGAATTAGACTTACACAGGTTCAAGAAAGGGGTGAGATGAATAATGAGCTGCCAAAGTGTAGAGCTAATGTTTAACATACGAATATCTATGAAAGCGTGAGCAAGCAAAACCTTGCTGAGGAAAACAATTGTACGAGTGTCAAAATCTGAAGCGGTCAGAGTACCCTGCTGCCTAGGTATTGTAGGTTTGTAATGGTTGTCCAGCCTTGTTTTACCATGCATTAGGATGGACGGTCCATCTCTGACTATAATGCAGTCAAGGACATCATACCAGCAAACATGACCTCTTCACTCACTACTTTTATATGCATTCTATATTCTGATTTTCTGTCTGCTTGGCAATTTAGGCAAAAGTGAGAGAAAGAGGAGTAAGTACATGAACGGAATGAATTTGATTCTACGTCTTGCTGAGCACACGTACGTGAAGCGTTGCGTGGTGAGGAAATACGTATATTCAGTGTTCTACTCGGAGTGCGACGGTTACTTGCCTGATTACATTGATTTAGGCTGCGTCCACAATAAGCTGGATAAATACGAAAGAGCTTTTTTTTTGTCTTTTTAATCTTCCATCCACCAAAAAGTGAGTTTTTCGTAAAAACTCTTCATACCGAATAAATCCGAAAACAGATTTCAGATTTATCCAGCTTAGTATGGGAGTAGCAGAAATGTTTCATCATTTATGTCTGTTGGTCAGAGTGAGCTTCCTGCAGATTTGTGGTTTGAAAGTTTGAGTATAATCAAAGTTTTAACATGCGGTCTGAACATATACTGACTCTTAGATTCACACAAATCGGATTTATTGCAGCGCTGCTGTTTTGGGTAGTGTTAGATCGTACATGTGGACTTCATGAAGTGGCCACGGGACAGAAATGAAGACCGCCGTGTATGTTACATGCATGAATGGAAACCTTTTTGATTTGTAACATGAATGATAAATATGTAACACCTCTTGGAATAGCTCCCAAAGTAGCAGAATCGCTATTGTTGTTGTTTTTAGATTAACACTTTGTTGAACTCTGCAGGTATGAGGACAAGTCAAAAAAGCAGCAGAACAACCATGAGCACCAGATGAAGTTGGCCTCAATGAAAGGATTCAAAAAGGCCGAGAGACATCCCAGTGTGAGCAGCCCGAGGAGCCATCTGCAGGGCCAGAAACGCAAGGCCCCGGCCTCTAACCAGCAGCTGCTGCACGAGCTGTTCTCCACGCAGCCCCAAAAGGAGCAAAATAGCGCGGCGCCTAAGCCCTCTCAGCCCCTCCTCTACTCTATGGATACCCTTCAGCTGCAGTTTCGTCGCCTCTTGTCCCAGAACAGCTCAGCGCCACAGGGCCTCTGTCTTGTAAACCGCCTGGCCTCTCAGAGCGCCTGGGTCATTTTATGTGGTCGAAAGATCATGTTGTTAAATCCATTTCGGGTGGAGGAAGCCTTGCTGTTTAAAAGACTTCTAGAGAATAATATACTTCCAGCAGTGAGTCTGCAGAACCCTATACAGTTAACAGATGGGTAACGTATCACTCACTTCTCTGCTATCAGCAAAATACCTGACAGTTATTTTCCTTACGAAACAACTGCAGACTCATTCAGTTTTTAACTACATAAGAGAATTTTGAGACTATGTTTAATGCAATAAATCTGAATCCAGAGTCTCTAGTAAACTGACGTAATTCCCCAATTTAATGCACATCTGCTTGTCTCTCTTCCTCAGGAATCTAGGGGGGGCTGAATATACTCGGACTTTGTGCAGCATGGAGAATCAAGAGCCTGAGCTGAACGGAGGGGTCATCGTCTCTGATCCTAGGCTGGTGGCCAATGGGTTTAAAATTAGAATCATTCCAGGTAAATAATTGAAAAAAATTACATTACAACCACAACCCTGCTCATAAGACCGTACAGAATCCTTACGATTGATTACACATTGATCTATTGATCTGCCAGTTTTAGCAATTTTCTATTGTTTGATGCATGATTAGACTTCCTCTTTGAAAACTACTGGGCGTCACATTAAATTCTTCAATAAATTAAGGATGCTCACTCTTGATTCTATCCGATTGATTGGTTTGGGAATGTCAAAGAGCGACCTCTCCTGGCAGCAACGATTGCATTTTGCATGGAATTATGGGAGTGGTTGTCCACCAACTTACTGTCACCCTCTACTACCACTAGATGTCAGTCATGATAAAACTAAGGATTATCATCACTTTAAGCCATAGTTCTCCGATCATTTACAAATGTCAAACGTAACCTCTCCAGATTTCTATCATGACTTCTGAGAGATCCTGCGTGTTAAATTAGTGAAAGACAAAGTAGCCCCAATCCTTAGAAAACCATGGAGACCTTAACACCTTAAGGGACCGAAGTGAACGACAAAAAGGGAGATTTCTATGTGAAATTTCAACTTTCAATGTCTTACTTGATCTTATATTACAGTATATAAAACATTACACAACAGATGTCAAACCTGGACCCATTTAAAGATTTTTTGACAGCTAAGAAATGATCAAATTAGTCATAATTACAAAGAATGCATTTGATTGAACTTTGTTGAATAGATTTTTGGATCATTAATGTACTAAAAGTTTCAGGGAGATACTGTTACTGTTATTTTGGCTGATAAATTAACTTAACAGAGTAGTTTATATCTGCAATATACCTTGCAGACATGGACTGAAAATAAGGCTCATAAAAGCAATATAACAGAATTTACATGGTTAGCTGGAAAACAGTGTGCCAGGCCCTCTGAATGTTGGTTGTCTTTGTTGCGACAGTCCATTGCCTCAGTTGACATTGGCATTCTGCCTGGCGGTGTGGTATCACAGTAGGTGTGTACCCAAGTGTGCGGCCGATTACAATGGTTGCCCTTTAGGACATTTTATAAATTTTAATTTGGCACTGCCAGTCACAGTGGGTGTGTGTGTGGGACTGAAGGTAGCGGCAGAGAAAATTGTTTCATTGCACAATTGCTGCCGAATTTTCTAACCATATGGTTACACGTGGCTGGATTTTTGGAATCAAAATGAACCGCGTGTTTCCCACAGGAACAGCATCGTTGTGTATATAATGTTTCTGCACTTATTACATTAATTAGACGTGTCACTGCCTGCTGTGATGTTGTCAAGGCCTACCTTGTAAAATGGACTGGGTAATATTCATGGACAGCCTAGCGACAGTACCAAAATACAAAAAATGAAGTATTGTGTCTCGGTAATTTAGTACCCGAGTTCTCAATTAATTTAGCATCCAAAGCCATATATCAGAAATATTAATTGTGTGTGATTTGCAGCATTTCCTCATGAAATGCAAAGCTATCATTCTTCTTCCCTACAAGACAACTTCCTTCCAGTCTTCTGGGGCTTGTATTAGTCATTTAACACTCCATTTGGCCCTTCACTTGTTTGACTTGGTCGCCAGTCCTGCCGTAAACCACAATATTTATTTATTATTCTTTCCTGGAGATAGTAATAGTGTCTGGAGTATATTAATCCTCATTTTCTGCTTGTTTTGGCTAGGGTCAGTGTCAGCAGAGAGACATCTGGAAGTGACAGCTATGGCAGACTGCGTGCCTTTCCTCGGCGTGGAGGACCTCAGGGAGATCCTGACCGCAGTCCTGCACAGGAAGGCCAAGACTGTGCAGGAGTGCCGGCCACTCAAAGTCACGAGCTACCTTCAAGTGAGAAAGGCTACATGCTGAACATCACCGTGACATGTGAAATGAGCAGATTATCTCTGATTTATCTCATGTTGAATGTGTTTCTTTAAAGGGTGAAGCTGTTCGACTTGCCCGTCAGTTACCTTCACGTTTGTCCAGGGAAGACGTGGAGGAAACACTTCGACGAATGGAAAAGCAGCTCGGTCAAAGCAAGCAGAGCTGCATACACGGACAGCCGTTTCTCCAACACCTCTGTGACGTCCCTGGTACCGATGAGGAAGCCGAAGCTCTGTCCAGGCCTCTTGAACTGTAAATAGCACAGATGAAAGAGTACATATACGGAACCAGAGGGGAAAATAGTACAGTTTTCTAGAATATTCTACCCAAAGAATTGCAAAAAGTTACATATTTGAACTGACAAGGGCTGGAATTGAATCTGTAATTGTATAATTTTAAGAAATATATTCGACTATGTGAATGTACCACTTGTGACTACACTGTAGACATAATAAATATTTTTTTCACATTTTGTGCTTTGGTCAAACAAGTTCATCATAAACCTTCATTTAGGAAATAGTTTACTATGTGTTTAGCCCAATTTTGTGACATCATGGATATATTTTGACAGGCTAAGTACTATCTTATCCTACATGATATGCCAGTTGTAGCCACAGTCCCAATCGAAAGATTCTCGTTTCATCTCGATTGTCATCTTGCATTAATTTAAACATTAAGGGCTAAATTAAGACTATAATAAACCAAACAAATAGTCCATTGAACCTGTTCTTGGTGCAAACGGTGACTCTAACCACACCGTGTTTAAGGATGCACAATTTAGAATATTACTAACAATTTTGTGTAGAAAGGAAAGAGTGTAAGTTTTACTGTGCTGTGGAAGGTTGTCGCGCTCATTTGAATCCCTGCACAGGAATTAAAGAGGAGACCAAGCTACCCACTGGCTAATAGTTGAAAACGGGAAGGTTTTGAATATTAAAATACTTGAAGCTTTAAATGTTACCTCCGTTGGGAAGCTTTCTCATACCCAGTGGCAGTAACCGTCTTAGCGTGGGCAGGCGTTCACAGGCTCCCTGCACCTGAGAGAGAGAAAAAGGTTCTGGTCATCCTTTCACATTAAACCTACATTGAGAACCATTTATCTGCAAAATTGTTCATCGGTAGAAAAGAGACATGCAGAGAAATATTCAGCTATGATGTGATTGTCTGGTATCTGTTAGCCAGGACAAAGAACAGACCTTTAATTGAAACTGATATTTCAGAGTAAAGGCACCTGACTGAGGCTGCAATGATATGAATCATATCACATAACGATCGCATTATGTTTGCTGTACCGATTGGACAAACACAATAAACAACACGAGCCTGAATCAATGGATTCAGTGATGTATAATCTCGCTCTGTAAGTTTTAAAGTAGGCCCGCATGTAAACAAACCGACTGTCAGAAATCACAAGAGCACAAAATCCATCATCTATGGACATCAGGCGACTTGACCACAATTCACAATCCTCATCCACGGCCCAAAACCGCAATCTATACGATTCTTTTAAACTCCTATCACGAGCCAGATTACCGCTCGTTATTCCCACCCATGTATTGTGTGTATTGCTATTTGTAATTAGTTTCTTTTTCTTGGATGAAGCCGTGATCCTGATACCACAGTGACATCTGACTGAGGTTTGATTTCTTTCCAAAAGCTGGAGTGTCTTATAACCCCTAACTCTCATAGAAGCACATTCGGAACGGGTGTTAGTTGGCAAGGCCGAAGCACAAATGCACAGTGTGCCAGCTACTATCCACAATGACCACCCACCCACTCACCCACTCACCCACCCACCAATTAGTGCCAGCTGCTCAGCCTTTAGTATTGACAGATAGTTGTATAGAATCCCGGCTGCCTGGAATGCTTTAGAGATTTGCACTGTAATTTCAACCACAAAGTTTGGTCCATTCTTGACGCTGCTCTGATCTGTAATCGTGCCACTTCCTAAAATCATCCGTCTGTTGCTGCATTGCTGCACTATCCTAGTGTTCAGCGATGCAACTGAACATTGTTTAAATCGCTTCAAGATTCTGGCTGTGCTCGGGGATTCAGCCGGGAAAACCGATTGAATTTAGGCTTTCCTGTCCCGAGGAAAGGGAAGAGTCTAGAAGCTCTCCTCAATTGCGTGTACCGGTGTAAGATTGGAGTAATTGGTGACGATTTTTCTATTGGCCAGATGCAGCTGTTAGAACAGCTGTCAAACTTTGGCCGTCTTTATGACACATAATTTAACTGTGTCATACTGACTATTATATGGTCACATTGGGATATCACAGGGTGGAGTAGCTCAATTGCCCATAGGTGTGAATGGTAATGTGATGAAGTTAATTAAGTGGAGTTGAATAAGGGAGCCACGATGGATGTTCCTTTAAAAGCTGCCTGTGTTCTCTACCAGCGATCTTCTAGATCTTATCAGGCTTTTCTATTAGCGCGTATTCCAAATTTAAATTGCCCATAGGTGTGAATGGAGGCGTGACCGAGTTGCCGTTCACTATGATGGACCGCCGACGGGTCCAGGACGAGCCCTGCGTTTCATTCACTGCTGGGACAGACTCCAGCCCCGCCGCAACCCGGACGTGGAGAAGAGCTACAGATAACGGATGGATGGAGGGGCGGCACACATGAGGTTGTCACTCAGCACATATTCGTACGGACACTGAATCCCACCGCGGGGGGAGGTGGGACCCGATCGTTCGTCCTATGATAATATTATAGTTGGGACAGTGAAAGGTCAAACCGCGGCGCCCGTCTTGGTTTCCCGTGGCCTCTGCTGTGAACCTCGTGATGGCTCCAGCAATGCGACGCAGCCAAAATATTGCAAGGTGTTTCTGGGACTTTGCCAAAGGGGACCCCCACCCCACCGTCCGTCAGCTCCTTCGTCCCACTCCTGCGTGGACTTCTGTTTGAAACGCCTCACTCGTGGATTTGTGCTTCCTGAGTGACCAGGATTGTGTGCGGCAGCAGAATCTGCCCTGTACGTGCTGCCTCCGGCTCCCAGGAGGCATATCGGGGTAATTAGGGAGGATTAAGTGATGATGGTCTTTGGACCACGTGACCACACTATTTTAAAAGGTCAGCAATGGTTTTCACAGCTGTCATTCAAACCAACTGTTGCACTGTTTTGGACATTTTCAGCCAAAAAAAAAACGAACGAACAACTTGCGGTTCTCGGTCGGGCCTGAATAATCAAAATAATTTGGATTGCCACGCGAAGAACTTCATTATTGTATATTCCTTTTAGGCACAACGTGTCCGGTTACTACCCTAATGTGCTGAGTTACTGCCGTTGGGTTTGATCCAGCGGCCACAGAAAGTGCACACCTCTCTCTGGGCAGAGTAACCCAGCACTTTAACAAAGTCATCACATCCAGACTTAAATGACACAAACTATATTTAAACACCACCATTCCCACTCTATTTTTGGAACTGCTGGGAGAAGTAGTCACATAGAGTACCGGACCCTGAGCCCAGTACCCCGAGCCACCTGTTTCTGTTTGGAAAACCTGGATAGCAAGAAAGGCGCAGGACGAAGATTTAAAAGTGCCTCGAACGGATATATTCTATGACGTAAAATGACGCAAAATTGGGAAACATCGAACAGAACGATGATTAAAATTCAATAAACGGCTTCGGTCGTTGGAATGAAAATTGGTGAGACGCTTCAGCTGAGATCTGTTGTAGAAAAACACACATTCTCTACTTCAAACTACAATCAGAAGAAGAAGAAGAACTGACGGCCTTGGACCAGGACACCCTCCAAAGATACAGGTGAGGTGAAGAAAAGCCGACATGGAACGCTTTTATGTTTTCTGCCGGCGACTCCCCGAAGTCGCCCACCGTAACCTTCGTCTTCGTCTTCCCAGCTCCGAGTGCTTTAACGACCTTACAGCTCGTTCCTTAGAAACCGTCGAAGAGCTCCTGAAAACGCCCCGTACCTGCCCTCCGTCTCCAGCCGTGTCAACAGCTCCTCGCCGGACCACTTTACCGCCTCACGCTGTTGTTCGTCACTTTTAAGTCACTTTGGGCGACGGCCTCATAAATGTCAACGTAAAATGTGGACGATGGATCGATCGACGTCCTTCCGACAAAACAACAGCGATGAAGGAAAATGTTTCAAAATACCTTTTTTTCAAAGCACTCAAAGGTCTTTAAATCTGTCAACAAACACTCAACAGCAGCAGCAGCAAACTTCACAGGACTTAATCAGGCACCTAAAAACCATAAAGCACATGGGAGCCACCATAAAGTCCCTGCTGCAGGAGGGTCCCCTGGTTCAGCTGGTAATTGGTGGGGTCTTGCTGTGACTCTGCTTTTTTTCACCAAACCATCAAAGACCCACTGAGCTCCTTTTCATGACTTCAGGCACCCACTAATGCGATTGGCGTTAAAAAAGCCACAGGTCTGCAAGTGTAGGAGAATTTACAGCCGCACCACTTTCAATTTCACGGGTCAGGGCCGAGGTCGTCGGGGCCGAGGTCGTCGGGGCCGAGGTCGTCGGGGCCGAGGTCGTCGGGGCCGAGGTCGTCGGGGCCGAGGTCGTCAGGACCACTGTCCATAACTTGTCATCAATTCCCACAGCAGGTTTGGAAGTTCGATTCCAAGACATTATTAAATACGGTTACGAGGAGGAAAACAGAACACGAACGGACGAAAGTGACTCAGTGGAGACGGAATGGACGATTCGACATCCAGCTGAGAGCACAGGTTCGAACCCGGCCACAATGCCTCCTTAGTTTCTGCTCTGTCTTAACTCGCAGGTCCGCTGTTCTAATAAATACTTGTTGATCTTTCTGATTTACACGCCATAAACATTTCGAAGCTTCTTTTTGCATGTTGGACTTCCTTCCTTATAAATAAATGTCAGACGGTGTTCAGACAGTGTCCCGAATCAATCCACCAAGGCCTAATTCTGGAAAGTCCTGGTTGTCAGTCAGCTCCGAGCGTCTTGTAAAATTAATTGTGTAGAAATCTGTAAAAATGTACCATAAATGTTATTTCTACCATGTCAGAATCTATCCAGCTCTCTGACACATACCTGATACTACTCTACATCCGTCTGTGTTAAGAGCATAGGCACATCAGCCGTGGACAGGAGGTTTCCATAAACTGCCCTCCTTCAGTCTCCTTGGAGGAACATCTATTCTTCATCACTGTCAAACGTCCGTCCCCAGAGATCGTGCCTCAGACCGCGGATGGCTCCGGGCCACATTTTTCGCTCGTCACCTAACTCCTCCTCGCAAACAAACACTGACATCGAGTCATTTCGTAAACATATCTGGAGCGGACACCGAATTTATCCCATCTCCAAACTTCCAGTAGCTTCGCTCAGCCATTAATCATACGATAGTTTCCCAGTGGTGACTTTCAGTGTAGGGGTAGGAATAGTGATTCCTCATCCCTAAGTGAAAAAGCAAGCGGAATGCAGACGGAAAGGATAAATCATTTGGAAAGTGAAGACAGGTAGTGTCCAGCAGCTGGCCATCTGGCCCTTATCGTGTCCCAGACTGGCTGATTTTATTGCTTTTCATTGCTTTCTGTGGACCCAAGAGAGATTTTCACAAACAACCTGTCATCTGGCCTGACATGTTGATGATTAAGTGATGATAAGTGATTACAAATTGAATACAGAGGCTCACGTACTGTATCTTGAATACGGTGCAGTGAGGAGATCAGGTGGCCTCCCTGGGGCACGTTTCAATCACTTCATCCTACAACGACGGATCTTTTGCCTCTCGAAACGACTCCGGCACCATCTGATCGACACGAAGTCTCCGCACACTCAGACACAGTGCCACATGAACAACCTGAAGTCTCCGTCAACTCTTCTCTTTTTCGCCACTCATTCCATTCTGCGTTCATAACAACAAATAACGGTAATTGAATGTCGAACGCTAATATGTCGCCGTTACAGGAACAACATCGACTCAAGTCCAGTCTGTGATGAGGAAGGTGTGGACCTGAAGCCAGGCGTCGTCTTTAAAACGTCACAATCAACGACTGGACTCTAAAATACGACCACCTGCCGAGCAACGTCTTACTCTGCTGCCGCACCGGCGGGTCGGCCGTATCTGACCTCCTGTCGCTCTAAAGGTCACGGTCACTGGGCCCCTCCCCTACATCGACGTCGACGTTCAACGAAATGCACCAATATTAAGACTTATTTTTGAGGCAGAAATGAATGCTGTAAAATAAATAAACAACGTCCCTGCATCCGTTACTCTCCGGGACAAGATGCTACGCTACATTATCTTGTAATCCATAAGTAGTCGGCATGATTATTAATAAATCAATCGGCGCAGAAGGAATTGGGTCACAGGTGATGAAAACCATAGCAACTACAGCCCAGACATGGAGATCTGCCTGCCAGATGTGCAGGACAGGTGGCACCGGGACAAAGGAGAAGATGTCTGCGAACTGTGAAAAGACAACGGACAACTTTTGCTCTAGAAACTGGAGAGTTAGCTGCTTTAAGCATCTTCCGGGTTGATTTTTGTTCCTTTCAATCATTTTTTTCTCTCCGGTCTTGACAACTTCATCTGTCATCATCACAGCGGTTGAACCGTGTGGTCGTCAAGGGAGACCTCTGACACAGAGGGATCTGTTAGCAGCAACACTTGTCCAGACAGAGTGCTCTTTGCACATCTGTTAAACGCTCCAGATGTTTTGGATGCACCTGGCAAGCCCCCTTCCCCTCCCCACCCTGTGTCCGTGGCCTTAGCACCACATCCAGGATAGGGCATCCCCCTCCTTTGTCCAGATGTGAGGGGAATTTTAAAGTCCTGTCGTAGAATTAGGGGTCATAGAAGAGTTGTTTGGAAAAGTCTGATAAAATACAAATGAACGCCGATATAGATCACGGGCAGCGTTTAAAGGATCATCCGTCACGGCTCTTTTATTCAAGACGACTCTATCACATTCCCATTCACACCTATGGGCAACTTAGATACTCCAGTTCACCTAAACTGCATGTTTTTAGAGGTGGGAGGAAACCAGAGTACACGCAGGAAACCCACACAGACACGGGGAGAACATGGACACTGCACACAGAAAAGACCTGGGTCGCCCGGGACTCGAACCTGGGACCTCCTTGCCATGCCGAGACATCCTTTTCAAATTACCTTTGATCCAGAGAAGTACCAAAAACGAATCACTTGGTCCTTGTCCCCGTGATCTAAGTTTCACAGAATCTGTCCGACTTTTTGAGATGTTCTGCAAACAACGCCACCAAAACGACAACCTAAAAACACAACAATGGGTGGAGCCAATACCCACGGTCCATGTGTTCACTACAGTCGTTACCACATCACAGTAACATTCATAATACACACAAACTGTGTTTTAATCCTTTCACTATCTATTCCCAGCCTTCTCCGACAGCGGTGTCCAACAGGAACGAGGTTCTATCCATTCAAATTCTATCAACCTTACACAACAGGAATCCAGTCCAATAACGGGGTCTCCAGCTGCCTTGGACTACTCCCTCACCCCCTCTCGCCCCGACATCCTTCTTCCCGTTCTCTCACTCTCACTTCCTCACCTGTCAGAGGCGGAATGTTGTTGGCAGATACAGGCCTCCAGGGTCTCACTGCTGACAGATGTAGCCACGCTCAGTCGAAATGTTTCCTAGCTCCTGTTCTCCACCGGAGCCTGAAACAAAGAGACAGCAGTAATTACTGCAGGAAGTGATGCACCCCGCCGTGCTGAACATCACTGAAATAACACAGCACTCGGACATCTGTACCTTCACCTGACAGGTGTTTTTCTATCCAACAGCTCACTTTTAAACATGTACCACCGCTCGTAATGCTTCAGACGTATGTTCACAGTCAGAGTGAATCAGATGTAGAAGAAATTTGATTTACTAAATCGCTGTTTTGTAGCATTTTGGAGATATTTTGGTACAGCTATGCAGTGCTACTTATATTATACTGCAATATACTGTACAGTACTACAGTAAAAACGACCCGGCAGAAAACATACTCGAGTAGCTGCTGATGTTACTTTGACTTAAGTATCAAAAGACTTTTTGTATAATAACTCTATTTAAAGTATTAAAAGTCGTGTTAGTATTTCTGTTCCTCTCAGCGTTGCGTTGGTGTTCAGATGAACCAGATTATAATCCTGTCCTGCTCTCCACGTGTCTTTAAAGATAAATATGGAGCAGATCATCAGTTTTCAAACGCTGATTTCAACTTTGTCGGACTCATTCAATGACGTTCAATCACAACAAACATCACAATCAAAGCGCTTGGTGTCAGTGTGCACGGAGGAAACATCTCCTACGTTACACATCATTCTATAAACGCTAACAAACCCGTTTGGATAAAAGTACTGAAGTCACAGGATCCATTTTCCTGCAGGTAAGTTGGTCAAGTAAAAGTTAAAATTTGCAAAACTACATGTGCTTGTACTGAAACACAGTCTCCAAAAAAGATTTAAAAAACTATTAACTTATTACTTTACAGCACGACAGATTAGGAGAGATTTTATGATTTTTAGTGTCCGTAGAACACAAACGGGGTGACGTAGCATTAAAGTTTGGATAGAAAATCGTAAAATAAACGCTGCAGTTTGAGTGAGAGAGACAGAAGCTGAGTGTTTAACCTTTTATCTCCCAGCAGACAGAGGACGCTCAGCTGGGTTCAGGTTTTCCCCTGGGAAAAGGACTCCAGCATGGGCCTGGTGCAAGCAACCATCATGGCAGCTTTCCAGCTCTCAGCGGGAAAGGAAGTAGGTCTCAGGGGCCGGGCAGGGAGCAGCTCGCCCTCTACTGGCCGGAAGCCAGGGCTCCACCAAGCCACCAGGGCAACAGGTCAAACTGTCAGAGCGGCCAGAGTACACATCCTCTCATTAGACTGCAACACTTTCAGCACATCTGAGTCCAGGGACGGGGACTGAAGGTTCAGGTGTAATCAGGCTCACAGTGAGGGCACACACACACACACACACACACACACACACTGCCCATGTCACTTATCAGTTTACCCCCCCGTGTTGAAGACGTGGAGGTCGATCCCATCGGTCACGTGGTTTGTTGTGTTGCGGTACTGAAACGTGAAATATGGCGACGTCCTCGTCCGCTGAATGAAGTCAAGCGTGTGTGTGTGTGACTTTTTCTGTTCAAACATTCACCAACCCAGCCGTCCGTTCGACAAAGTAACGACTCTGTCTTTTACATTCACGAGAGACGTCAGGGTCACGCCGGGTCGCAAATAAATGTCCTTTAGTAGAAAACAAGATGACCTCGTGCAAAACGAGCAGATTCGTTTCTCATAAAGTGCAACTGGTTGAATGCAGGCAAAGAAAGTACTCAAAGAAACAGAAGTTAACAAACAAGCTAGAAACTTTATTTGTTGAACTTGTATATAGAATTGCTGTATTACATCTTTTATCTGGCTAGTTTGTGGCTTTATGCCAACAGTGGTTCAGAAAGGCGACTGCTAATGGAAACGATGGCATATGTATACAATACAAGTTAGCAAACATATCAAAATCAGTTTTTTACAACTTTTGTAGCAACCAATTCTTTCTATTGGTGTGCCATAGTGCAAACTGTGTTGTGTGTGAGGTCGAGCTTAAGCGCGACCTCAGCGTTCATACATGTCAATAATCCATTTCTCTGTCTTAAACACGTCTTCGTCTGTAGGCTGCATTCGTTGTGCCTTCGGTTCAAGTCCGTCTGTCCAGTAATGTGAATTTACAATCAGAATAATTCAAGTGTATCGGGCAGGTCCAGCTGTTTTGGCTGCTTAGATAGCGATGAGTCTTTATGAGCAAAAACACAAATTATCCTTCGGTGATGTGAGTGTGTGTGTGTGTGTGTGTGTGTGTGTGTGTGTGTGGCACAGCACCAGATGACACGTCGTGGTGCTTCGTCTTGGTTGAACATTTTCACTTTTGGTTGCGTACCTGTGTGAGCTCTTACTGATCTTATTGATGGATTTTACAGATGTTTCGGCGTCACAGTTGCAGTTTTGGATATTTCCTATGATTATATGTGCACCGATCCTTGTTCTACCAGTGTGAAATATCTCTACAGCTGTGTTTTCCCAAGCCCTTTCAAACAGTCCATGAGGATTCCTGGTTTCACTCTGAAAACATTAATCTCAAACAAAATGAATTTACACAAACATATAGCTTAGTAAAAGGTGTAATAACTTGCAAGTGGGGTAGGAGTTATGGTGGAGTGGAAAAGTGAGGCGTGGACAGCGTACGTGCATCTTTGAGTATATTCTGCTGGCATGTTTGGATAAATGGAGAGCGAACAGAACACTGAGACAAAGGTGACAGTTTTTGGAGAACTTTAGATTTTCTGTCTACATCCACACTCCAAAGGCCAACGTGTGTTTGTGTTCCTGCATCCGTCCGACTTCAAGCCTCCGTTGCTAAGATGGCATTGGAAGAAAATACATACACAAATGAAAAACAACAGAATGCGACATGCCGATTTTGAAAGTGCTGCGGTGTGGGAAGGTCGGCCGATTGTTGCCTCTACTTTGGTTCTACTGCACCGTGTTCGGCAGGAAAAAGCACAGGAACTGGTGGATCGGTTGTGTCAACGAGTCTGAAGTCAGAGGCCGGACCGAGCCACGGCCTCTCCCACCGCTACCCCTCCCTTGCCAGGGCCTCCGTCTCATGAGCATCCACACCGGTCCACCACCATGGAGGGGATCATGCCGTAGATGATCTGTTCTTTGCGGTTAAAGTAGAGCATGTTGATGGGGGACATCTTGGTGGGGGTGCAGCAAGGGCCCGCGGACCCTCGGGGGTTGGCCTTGTTCACCAGATGGGTGTGTGGGTACTTTTGGAAGTGCATGTACTCACATTCCCCGGAACAATAGTTGGCTTTGTAGCGCTTGGGGGCAATAATCCAGTCCCAGCCAAAGTCTTCAAAGTCCACCGTGAGGGGGTAACGGCAGCATCGGGACTCTGGAGAGTTCTCATCGCAGTCCAGGCCCGAATGTCTCCTGGTGCGTTTGGGGTTCTCAGAGATCTTCACCTCCATGAACGGCAGCTGGAGAGACAGAGTGTGTGTGAATACAGACGGCAACGTACGTCGTAGGACTAATATGAATGTTGTCAGCTCAGATGGACTCCAAACGGGCACGAAATTTAGAGTTTAAAGACATAAAACTACCTGACGGCTCATTAAGCACGGCCTCTTAGGAACCCTGATGAATGTTGTATTTGTCATCGTGCGTGGAGGTTATTATTTCAACAGTCACACAGAAAACCCCGAAGAATGTGGGGCAGGTGGACATTTATGAAATCAAGCTTGCAAGTAAGATTGGAGATTATTGTGAACTGGGCATTCTTCCAAATGCAGGTAAGTGCCAACATGTTGATTAACTTTAAAGGTCTTGTTGATTCCTTCTTCCAGCAGTGAAATACATGAAGTGTGTGCGTGTGTATGTGTGTGTGTGTGTGTGTGTGTGTGTGTGTGTGAGAGAGAGAGAGAGAACTCCTGCTGACTCTGCAAAGCCTCTTTATGCAAAAAAACCTTTGAAAAGCCCAAAGTTGGGGCTGTAGCTGGGAACTGTGCTGTGTTTTGTTTATCTTAAAGGGACAGTGCACAATAATACACATTGTAGTAGATATATACATTTGCCAGATGTTGCCAAATCTCCATCTGTTGTCCCTGACCAGATGTTGGAGTGGCAAGCAACACATCTCTGCACCCTTTTTGAAATCTGAACTTTGTGAAAGGTGTCCGATTCCGATTTGACTGAAGACTGAGGAGTCACATACGGAACCTATTTCACAAAAAGCTGTTATTGTTTGCATCTGATCCTTGACACTCTTAGATTTGATCATATGTCGTGTAAACGCTCTGCTCACCAGTCCTTCCTCTCCTGGTTCTGCGGAGGTCACGGCCAAGTCGTTTCCCCTCAAATCAAAAGCTTTGATCTCGATGCCCCAGTTGGTGTCCGGCTGTCTCAGCCACACTGACAGTACTTGTTTGACGTCGATACTTTGCCAAGAGGTCACCCCGGCGAGGACGTCGATCTTCAGGGAGCGGATCCGTATGTGCCTGTTCCCTTCTGTGACCGGCATCAGACGGGAGATCTGCAGAAACACGGTGGTCGCCTCGTCCGCCGGCCGGAGGTGAACCCAGAGCTGCGCTCGGACAATGCGGCTGGCTTGGAGCTTTGAAGTAAAGGTGAAGAAGCAGCACCTTGGTTCCCCATCCACCTGGACGACGGATTCGGCTGGTGAGAGAGAGAGAGAGAGAGAGAGAGAGAGAGAGAGAGAGAGAGAGAGGGAGAAAGACGTCATGTATGTGTGCGCAAAAGTAAATCCTACAAACGCAGTGCGTAAAGAACGCACGTACTGTTTGGCCAACGCGGCCACCTGTAGTGTCGACGAATTGTGTTCAAAGTCAATAATTTAGTCACCAACACCCGTTGAAATCAATGGCTTCACCAGAGATTGTCAAAATCTAATCTCGCTCTCCCTGGTGCGCGCTCTGTCCCGTGCGTAAAAACGGATTTTGGAGACGGTTGCGCTCCCGCCGCGCGTCCTTTCCTCCACTCAAACACAGAAGGCATTGAAAACTTACGTTCGGTCGCTATCATCATGATGGTCTCCGTGGTGGCGTGCTCCTCGTCGTCCTCCATCGTCACATCTTTATTGTCATCTCCAAGCACGTCGTATTGGTCGAGAAGCTGCTGCAGCGGCGGCGCCTTGGGCAGGAGCTGCTTCACAACGTCCCTGCTGATGTTGGGAGCCTGTTTCATCCGCAGTTTGTTGAGAATCTGGGATTTGATGGCGTTTAATCTCATGGTTTTAATCTGCTGCCGGACCTCGCAGGTGGCGCACTGCTCCGTGTCCTCCGTTACGGTCTCTGAGTGCTGCTGCTGCTGCTGCTGCTGCTGCTGCTGCTGCTGCTGTTGCTGTTGCTGTTGCTGTTGCTGTTGCTGCTGCTGCTGCGTCTCTTGTTCACCCAAACCTACTGGACCAAAGGCAAACAGCAAGCTCACGCACACCACAACCTGAGACAGATGCATTGTATAAGGTGCCGAGTTTGTTCGTTAGAGAGATCCCTTAGTTTGTGGGACTGAATTGATGTCCCACGCTGATACGCATCATACTTGATTAGCGCGCACCTTTATATACTCCAACTTTAGCCTCTTTTGTGGCGTCAAATACTATGATTGGCTGGACTGGCAACAACGAATTTACCCGAGTGACATGAAGTTTTTTTCACTGTCAACCCATAAAGGGACGGGGATCAGTTCAGACTGTGAACATGTGGTGAATTCAGAATTGGAACAGTGATCACGGAATCCGCGCAGGGGTCCAAACACTTTCCTCCACAAAGTTTGGATCAACTTTAATGAACTTTAATTACAAAACTAGGCTCCTCCAGTAAAGTACCCAAAGAAAGAGAAATAAGCCAATAGTGGACGGATGTCTTTGATTTCTTAATAATTACAACACTGATTTTGTCAGACATTCAGAGTCTGCGTGAGATTGAGATAAGAACAAGAAATAAGAACAAGAGTTCTTATCTTGTGTCTGTACGTTTTGAAGCTGTTTTGGATCTTATTTGCGCGTGGTGGAGACAAAAAGAACTGTAGGAATAATTTTCTGAAGAACAACACATTGAGCTGCGATTATATATTTTTAAAGAAGCTCTTAGTTGAGGGGGAATCTTTATCTAATAAATGTTGTTGTCCAGTTTCCAGCATTTTATGCCTATCGAAGAGGTTTAGCACCACCTTGTGGCAGAAAAAGGCATCTGAAGGTTTTCCATCATTTGACAAGTAAAACTTGGACAGATGATGGATGGACGCAATAAAAATGAAAGAAATGAGGGAAGAATCATGTTGCTGTCATATAGCACACATTAAGACTTTTCTTAATGTGTTTTTCTTGCAAAATACGCCCAAATATAATAAATACATCTACATTTCTACTGATTTACTGCAAAGTGTTTCCAGTTGTATTTTCATCACCCTCATGTAAATGGACTGCATTTCTAGTCTGGGACCACTCAGAGTGCTTTACAATCACATTCTCACATTCACCCATTCATACACACATTCACACACACCGACAGGCGAGGTAACCATGGTGATAAGAGTTTGTTGTCAGAAATTAATCTTTTGGATTTTGTATGACATGGGCGACATTAAACACAGCAGAGTTTGCTGTTAGAACCCGTTAGAACCTAAAGAAATACGCAGAAAAAGAAAGAAGTTTCCTTCACTGATGTGAGACAGACAGAGGGAGGAAGACAGAGCCATGACAGAGTCCAGAGGTGAGAACCATGACAACATCAGGAGTGGGTGTGTATGACTGCAGTGCTGCAGCTGTGTCTCAACAAGCTGCTGGAAAGGCAGGTTGGTTCAACCTTGGATCCACAGACACTGAACTCAACACAACAACAGGCGGCTGGCTCCCTTCACAACACGCTGGGAGGAGATTTGGGATGATCGGAGCTTCGTGTGTTTTGGAGGGGAACACAAATCTCACTGTCACTTGCCTTATCATATTGACCACGTCTGGATCAGGACTCATGTATTTATCTGCTTTATCTTTACTCCCTTACTGCTTTATTATTATTATATCACTCCTGTCTCTTTGTTTCTCTCCTTTCTTTTCCCATCTATGGCCTCTAGTGCATTGCACTGCAGGCTGTCTAAAGAGAGGGAATCGCTCCTCGGATTGCCTCTCCTGTGGTGTCTTCTTTTTTTCCCCCCACCCAACATGTTAACATTTTTGTCTTCTTGTGGAGCTTTGGACCATGGGAACCATTTGTTGTGTGACTGCCCCTTCGAGACCTTGTATGTGATATAGGCTGTACAAATAAACTTAGCTTGACTGAATTTGGCTCCAACCCAGGCAGAGAGGGACAATCTCCCAGAGCTTTCTGACCTGCATTTCCAAATCTTCTACGTTTTTATGGTATAGGGTTGGTTGTATAACCAATAAACAACAAATAAACGTTCGTACACATAAAAACTAAGAGAGAAAATTATTTTTTAGGTCTCAAACTCAGACCAAAAAAGGCATCCGAGACGCTTCCTGGTGGAAAAGAGGCATCAGAGTCCTGCGGGGACACGCTTGTAATTCACCAGATGGCCGGCAGATGGTGGTGTTGCACATAAAAAGTTGCCGTGTGTCTCAGCCGCTCTTCATCCTCCTGAGCGCCTCTGCAGCTCGGCTCAGTGGTGATCTGGCAACTCCCGCATGATGTGCAAGGACTAAAGGAAGGAAACGGGGATTTAGTCCGCCGGCCGACCCGTCCGTCTGGGATTACTCCCACCTCCCGGATTATTTTGGAGTCAATCAGACCGTGCGCAGCGGTTCATCCTAGAACAACCTGGAGTCTCCATTCGGACAGCAGCAGCAGCAACTTGGGGAGATTATCGCTTTTCCGTACTCATTGGCTACAATCGACATCGTTTCAAGTTCAAAACGCTCGGATGAAGAGCGGAGGAGAGATCAGGACAAACAGCGCGGCCCCCACATGATGTCCGGATTATTATTCACCTCAACGACCTTGTCTTTTTTTAATCGCTGGATTAATTTCCCGTGGAATGGGGAAAAAATCGGACTCCTGAAAGTATGTAGAGCGCTCATCCTCTCACAACACATGCTGCAGACACGTAGGCGATTATTGATCGCATTGGTTCTGATTAGGCGTGTTGATGCACTAAAGCTACAAACACTGTGTTCCTCAATAAAGTCTGTTATCAGGTTTAATCCAAATCCCACAGCCGTGACAGCTAATGGATGCATTCACGGGTCGGTGCACACGAACATTAAGAGCCATATAAATCCATTAACATCATATCAGACCTCACAGGAGATTTTCTGACTGAGTTGAGATCATGGGAGGCAGCAGTGGACATCCAGATGTGGACTCTCGCTCCACTCTGTATGAATCATTCAGGACCTGGGAGTTGTTGTGTTGATCACAACATGCAGCTTTGTGAATGAAGCACATGTTTGCTGTGCACTAAAGGCCCTCGGTCCTAGAAAACGAGCTGTCAGTCTGGATCAGGCCGCCAGACTCGGTTAGAGGAACAGATGGGACGCAGACTTACAAACCTTCAGCTTCAGGCTCGGGGGGTTGAGTCATAAAACAGGAGGAGGAAGAGGGGGGTGTGGATGAATAAACAGTTAATGTGCAAAAGAGGTGACCGTGTGTAAAAATGAAAGGGGGCCTCTGACCCTGCAGAGGTCTGCCGTGTTGAGGCCCAGACTCAGGCCGGCCTTTTTGAACCCGGGTCACATGGAGGCTGAATTCACTGTGAAAATCATTCCCTGCCATCTGCTACATTTTAGGCTGCCTCTGATGGAAAATGAATCAGTGAAATCCTCTCTCTCTCCATATTTATTCTCTTTGCAGCAGAGGAAGAAATGAATTCATCCCATCAAAGGAGCAGGATGGACCAGAACTCCTTCAGCACCTCACAGGGATGGGAATCGTAGACCGTGGGCCCCCAGGAGCCTCTGAATCACTGGCCCGTGCTGTGCCAAACATCTTCTGACTGAAAGTTGGTGATGGTCCTACAAAGATAACTGCAGCAGAAAGGAGGCGTGGAGGCGCCAAGTCGGGATTTTCAGAGGGACCAACTACTCAAAGGAAATGGAAAGTTTGGATCTCCAAATTTAACGATTGAATTTTCAGCAGCCACTCTAGACAAAATCAATGCGACAACTTCTAGAGCATGGGGTGTGTCAAATCCAAGAGGAGCAGCTCAGCGGCCCAAAATGCAAACTCCGTGCAGGCGTTGGAAGGAAAAGCCAAGGGGACCAAGGGTGAGAGAGCCTTCCTGGTCCAGTCAGAGAAGGGGTCAGTGGAGGGCTCCCCTCAGGTCAACCCGGTGCTGCTGGAGTACGCCCAGAGGCTGTCCGAGGAGATCGTGGCCCGGGCCGTGCAGCAGTGGGTGGAGGTAGACCGCCGTTACAGCGACATCCCCTACATTGAATGTGACGTGCCGTGAAATGAGCGGAGAGGAGGGACCGGCTGAGACCACGCCCCTCCTCCGAGCAGTCTGGGTGAAATCCTCAAGCGTCACGATGTCACTTACCGAGCCTCGATTCACCTTTGGATTGGGTCACACCTTGATCACGCCTTCGTTCCTGTCATTTTGTTTCCCAGCTCGAGCCTCGGTGAAGCTGGGCTTCGTCAGTCTGATATCATCTTCCTCAGAACATATTTCTGGATATCATATCTCAGTGTTGGACTAAAAATACGGAGCAAGAAATCCAATCACATATTCCTTTGGCTCATTTTCTTTCAGTGAAAATCTGTGTTGTTCATTGATGTTGCAAATTCTGTCCTCTTACCGAGATCCCCAGTCATCCAGGTCTTGGGTACCTAAGGGGGCGTTGGATCGAGGGCGACCGGACTCGGTTAAAGATGACTGAAGATGTTTCGCCTCTCATCCAAGGGGCTTCGTCAGTTCTGAAGAGACAGAAATGCGTTCAATTATCTTCTACCGATTCCAGTTCCCCTTGGTTCATCAACCCTCCGTGGATTTAATGAGGATGTTATTAATGGGTCATTTCGTTTGGCGAGGTCTCACCGGGTCACACGCACGCGGCCCTTTGGCTCTTCCTGCTCTGATAAAGGACGTCTTGGGATGACGCTCCTCTCTAATGGCTTCCCTGGAGATTGTGTGGTGCAGCTGCAACAAAGAACCTCTCCATCTGTGCGTGGACCCAAAACGCACAGACACACACACACATACTCACACACACGCAGGCATGTACATTCAAGGGAGTCACGTTGACAAAGAGGAAATGCTGCTGTAAATTATCCGTGCAAATGATCAATTTCCTGGATCTCAGGAAATCGTGTTCACAGAAGTTGCACCCGGACCCACTGGGCTCTGAGCCACAAAGAAGGCGGAGCATCAAAAAGGATGATGCGCTTTTTTCTAAAGGGATCTGGATCATTGCAGCTGGACTTTAAAGTGATAAAGTGATAATCCTTAGTCTTGAGTGTTTTTCCTCTGGCAACACAGGTTGACCAACAACCACCCCCATAATTCCAAATGCAACAATGGCAGTGAGGTGATGTCAGTCATTGATATTCCAAACGTATATATTTCTGCCATGGTCTTTTTGTGTGCGTTTACTCCAAGCTGCCTTTGTAACACTCCCTTATAGGTCATGTGACACAGACTGCCTGCATTTTGTTCCTGGGAACGTCAGGTCAGACACCATTGATATGAAAATCCTTTACGGAGGTGTGTGTGAAATCTACAAATCAGTCGACTGACTTTTACAACAAAATAGCAAGGATAATTGGGGATAAATTTAGTTTTTTTTTAAATAAACAAACAAAAAGAAAAACAAGAAATGTTATCAACAGCACAAATTTTCAGCTCTGGACGCTCATGACTTTTTAATTGGTGCATCTGACTTTGTATAATAGTGTGATGCTGTTCTATAACAGAAGGACAATGTCACACACCACGGAGGAAGGTGATATGTGTGGTTACAATATCCGCCAAAGACCTTAATATATGTCAGTGTGAGCCCAGTGCGATGTGGGAGGCTTCTGTTATTCTTAGTTTCTATGTTGTTTGTAACAAGGTGAAAATGTGCGCCTCGGTTTGTTGTTGTCAAAACTTTGTACTCTCCGTACTTTAATAGACATCATTCAGATTTACTCTAAAGTCTAAAGTCACCAATAAACTCAGATAAAGTGCATTCATGGGCAATGGAAAACTGCCACACAGAGAAACTGCTCGCATGAGGATAAGCCATAGAAATCAATGGCAGGGTATTCTCACCACTTGCCTTCTGCCCAAGTCTTCACCTTTGACAGAATCTCTTAAGAATAATCACACTTCCTCAATCACAAAACAATGGCCAACATGGGGCCAAGTGAAAGTGGTAATCTGGTATTTATATTGTAGCGTTTAAGTCATGTAGACGCTCACTAAAGAGCTGAAATATTCAAAATCCTTTTCAGAGCCTCAGGTTACAGGCAGGTTTGTTTGGGTGATGACAGATAAAATGGCTGTCATCACCATAATCTCAGAACAACTACAGTATGTCTGTGTGCTATAAAACACACCTCATCCATTCATTGCTTCAATAGTGGGCTCGTACTTTGCACCAATCTCTTGGATCCTTTTCAAATATGTTAAACACACACTAAAAAGAGGAGGATTAAGGTTTCTGTCTTCTGACTTGCACACAGTTTGATTTGACTCAAAATACAAAATCTTGTTTTCTTGAGAGCCCAAAGCTTTGTTTCACTGTGCACGAGGAGACACGACAGCACGCAGATGATGAAGGTGACCGCCACAGATGATGAAGTCAGAGCTCGGCTTTCTTCACACGTCACACACTGGAGGATTAGTCTGTTTGTTTTACGTGTTGACTTAGTTTAACTGAGTTTAAACCAATGCCAAACCCAAATGATGCCGATCAGTTTTTCTGGCTGGGCATCAAAGATGCTGCCGTAACGCTGATGTCAGGCTTTATACACACGTCAAATCACATAAATGATTGTACGTTGTGTTTACATTTAACAAAGGCAAAAGTGGCCCCAGATCAGATCTCGTGGTTCTAGTGATCTGAGGTGGGCCCACCAGACTGGATTATAGAGGAGAAAGTAGAAAATATGACATTTAACAACATGTTTACATATGAACATTAGATAAAAACACATTTGGCACAGATCCCTTTAAATTAATGACTAAGGACTTGTGACAGAGATGCATTATGCACTGAGGGTAACAGAGACGTTTATAATCAAAGACAGTAAATATAGCAGAAATAGACAATTGATCAGCCAAATGAGAATGCAGAGCTTTGTTTCTTCATATCATTCATTTGCATATCTGTGATAAGACAGTATCGACCAGCCAATAGATCGTTTAGGTTCTGGCTCTCTGTGCATTAGAAAGAGTTAAAAATCCGGTCCAATGTCCAAACATCCATCTTCATTCAAACATCAACGTCTTCCAGTCGATACACCTTAACACTGCTGAAAGCTGCCAATGCTTCTTATTGATAACTGTGATTCTTATCTTTTAAAGCTCTTAGTTTATCTTATAGGAGGAGTTCAGGTTCAAGTCAGGTTTGTTTATACAGCCCAGTATCACATGCAGCGTGTGAAAGGGCCTCACTGCTCCAAGGAACAAACCATGAATCAGTGAGAGAAACGGCTCCAGACGCTTATCAGTGATTTAAACCGACAGAGGCCGTTGTTATTTCTCTTATGTCCCTGTTTTACACCAGTTGTCCCAATGTGACCCGAAAAAGTAAACAGTAACGAAACGGTGATAAACTGGCCGGATGAGGAACGACAGGAACCACCTGCAGCATTCTGGGATATTTCTGCTGCCCCAAAGAGTGAAAACAGCTTTTCGGATGTGACAGAACTGTAAATGTGTGATCATTCATATTCATGTAGTTCAAAATCCAAACTGTGTTTCTGTGTAAAAACTGATGCCAATAAATCAGATTCATGCCTTCTGTCATAAATCCAGTATTTCATTCCATAGGTTCTAAAGTCAGTACAGCTGCTTTGCGGTTGACGTTTGAGGTGTCTGAGATGAAATGCGGCTGTGGAAACGCCCCACCCCTCATTAACGTGTGGACACGGGTGAAAAGTTCAGCTGCATGAAGGACAAACAAAAGGATTTACAGACGAGTGCTGGCTGCTGCCTGTTTGGAGAGCAAATGTAGCCAGAAACCACCAGGGCTGATGTGTGACGCCGAGAGAAATACTCAGACTCTGTCCGATGAACGTTTATGGCATCTTATTGTTTACAATACGGAGAGATCGGCCGGTCTGTAGGCAGTGCAGCCAGAGGGAGCCGGTGAGAGAGACAGACTGGGAGAGAGGGAGACAGGCAGCTGGTGGAAAAACAGAATTTTCTCTAGATTCAGACTGAATAAAAACTGTGGTAAAGTATGTGAAGTATGAAATAAAGGGCCAAAAATGCTCCCACTGCATAGTCCAGCTGACACAAATAGTAAAAGAAAATTCGAGTGAACTCCTATCGGGACTGGAATGTTCTTTTTTTAATCCACTTGTTTGTCACAGGCAGATTTTCTCAGGGGGTTCTCAACGCTCGACTGAATAGAATTCCCACTTCCTGGTAGGATCTGATAATTGGAGTGCTCTGTGAGAATATTACGTCACAAGTGTCAATCACACTACTTTATTCCAGTGCGAGGAGTTAAGGAGGGAAACATGGGGTGCAGGTAGGAGGCGAAGGATCATGACCCAACATTTTTAATTGTATCACAACAGAACCATTTTCACACTGATATTGACCCCTTCAATGCAGAACACCACCATCAAGCATCCAATTACTGGAGTTCTTTTAGCTCCTGATATATGAGCAGTTTCCAGAAAACACTATGGTGGAAGTGTGCATATCAAAAAACAACTTTTTAAAGTGTATAAGTAAACCTTTTTATTGTCATCTGTTCCAGCACTGATGCCCAACAGGACTCAGGCTGCTTCATAAATAATATAGCTGCTGAGGAGGACAGTGGATTGAAAGGTTTCCTCTTAAAAAAAGAGGTGAATCGTCACGTCCAGTGCAAACATGGAAGAGCACGGAGGAACAAATACTTCCAAATCCATGATTTTATGGGAGTGGCTTAAACATGTTCACATATACAGTATGTATAATGGATTTAAAACAACATGCGGTACCCACATGACATGATCTTTCTCGGTAGAGACACCTTTGCATCTACGGGCAAAGGGAAAAACTAAGGAAACAAAGCTTATGCCGTATCTGTTTTAAAACACTGCAGAGATACAGCCGATACTGATACACATAACATCAACCAACATCTGCACCAAATGTAACTAAACAGTTAGTGAGGAGATGAACGAATAAAAGACACACAAGTTCAGTTTTTGTTATTTTTGTTGTCAAAAGCGGCACAGTCAAACCAATCAGGTGGTGTTTGATGCATTTTTGTCAACCTCAAGGTTTCTGGGTGTTAGACCAGCACTCCTGGAGGCAGAGAGCCAAGCTCCTCCCTGTGAAAATGAAGCACCTGCGCCGTGTCTCTAGTACCTCCTTTCCAGCTATTTTTTTTTCTATGTAACTGTGCAGAATGAAACCATTTAAGGATCTGACCTGTGACCAATGTCTACCTCCATCATATCAGCGTACATGTTGAATGTCTGACCATAACAGGGCTGAGGGTCTGACGTTGACTTTAGAAACTCAGGTCCTTCTCTCCCAGCGAGGAGAAGCACTCGTCCATGCTCTGGTCAGACACCTCCTCCAGCGTGGACGGGTTCCACTTGGGATTCTGGTCTTTGTCAATCAGCACTGGAATCACAGAAATTGAGATTAAAAAACTTTAATGACATCTTCATCTGACCAGAGGATCCTTGGCTGGAGGGCTGCAGTGTTCCTGAGGTGCCGTCAGATGCGAACCATGCGTGCACTGTGCTCTGTTCAACACTGACAGATGCTACGCCCTCAAACATTACAGTCATGTTTCCATTATTAGGACTGGAGCACGAATGGAGCGCTCTTTGGACTCTTATTGCTCATATTTTCTTGAAAGGAGATTAAAGCAATTCTAGACTGTCTGTCAAAGATTTAAAAATGGAGTTTGAAGTACTTACCAGCTCTCACACCCTCATAGAAGTCACAGCCCCTCTGAAAGACAGAATGTGTGTCAAATTTTCTTAAACTACGCAGCTATTGGGTGGAGAATCATTTAGAAATCCTGCTGTTATCTTATGTGTTATTATCCTAATACACATGAATGTGAGGTAACAGCAGGTGTTCCAGATGTGTTGGTTTTACCATGCAGGCTTGGCTCAGTCGATACTCCATCACCAACACGTCCTGCAGGTTCAGAGAAGCCCCCGTCTGCAGCTGCCTCAAGGTCATCTTCAGAGACATTGGAGACATCCTGGACAGTATCTGGAGAAGGACACAGAGAGTCTACGTCTTCACACAGAAAACTATCTCAGGCGCCGTAGGCTTCAGATGGGATCCTGACCTGAAACTGTACCTGAGTACAGTAAAGTAAATGTATTGTGTTTTACTTTCACCATCCCACTAATTTGTTTATTTATTAATCTGCCCTGACCGACAATGAGAGCAGGGCAGTGCGACCACAGTGGACTGTGTGCCAGCTGGAGATTAAAAATAAAAAGGGAGGTTTCCTAATCTGGGGCATGTGGACCATTTCATTAGGCCCTGTGCTGACATTTCTGAGCTGATTTGACCATCTGGGAGAGCAGAATTTATGGAATGAATCTCATCCACAAACAACAAATGTCCGTTTTATGGTGGAGTCACTGTGGTTTTCTGCAGCTCCCAAATCTCGTGAAGGATTGTTGTTCAGCCAAACAGACACAACATAAAGACTAACCCTAATTAGCACTTAAAGTAAGGTAAATACTAATTACTGACTAATACTACTAATAATAACAATAATTACTAATTATTCTCTTTCGCACAAATGCATAGCATTTTCTGCATTGCAGAATATTGGCAGAAAAGTTGTTCTGCTTTCTGTCTCAGCATGGATTCACACAAATAACAGCTTCCCAGAGCCTGAGGCCTGAGTCCAACCACAGCCAAGGACCCCTTATCTGAAGCGGCTGTCAGCTTTACTGTGTAAAAACTCCAGACAGATCAGGAAAAACATCAGTGTAGTGTAAAGATGTCTGGAATTCTGACAGATCAATGTAAAGTTTGAATGTAACCAGATCTACACTGTTGAATCAAAAATCAATACGTAATAAATATATGATGATACATGTGTGATAGCGCTGTGAGGGGCAAAACTTTTGTCTGTGGTTAACACACCTCAGCTTGTTTCTTAGCGAACGCTGAACCATCTGCCTTCAGGTTCTGCATTATTCCCTCCACGCTGCTGGAGCTGAAGAGCCTGAGGAGACGTTTACACAATTTAACACGTGTAGGTGGTCAGGTGATCACAGTTCAGACAAATTCACACATTTCAAGCTGCATTAACTGATGTTTCGACATTTTAGACTAAATTTGATTTGGCGAAACATCTTCGTCGTTTCACAATCAATGCTAAATTCAAAAGACAGTGTTTTTTTAAGTGCTTTGTGCTCCTCCATCTCCGGAGTAAAATATCTAAACAGTTTCCAACAGGACTAGAAGAAATAAGGCACCTAGAGCCGCAGTTTTTGCAGCCCCTATTTTCCTTCGGTTTTTTTGGCATTTGCGAACTGAATTGTGTAACGACAGAAAACCGTTTCAAGACTGTACTGCCAAAACCCATACCTTCATGTGAACCAGCCCTCATTTCCTTCAAATTATGAAATCGATACAAAGCTAAAACACCTTTTCTGGAACAGCGATGAGGTTTATTTGGACATTTATGGCAAAAATGATTGATGAGCTACCTGTCAATGTCAGCCATGTGCTGCTCCAACACAAACGGCTTCTCAGAGTCCAAGCTACTCTATGAACAGAGAACGAGCCACTGATCAACACACAATCCCATGAACACACATCAAAACTCAGCTATTTCACGCCGACTTTATCTGTAAGGCCGATATGAATCATTGTGACTGCTTTAGTGGTGTACCTGGCCCTGGTAGGAGTCCAGCACTTGGGAGACGTCCTCAGCAGACGGGGACTTCAAATCCACCAGCTCTTTCTCCAGGTCAGAGATCTACGGAGACAGACAGCGGTGAAAAGCCTGTAAAGCTCCTGCATCTGCATTGGGTTTTTTTTCTGGGTTTGATTCTCGGAGAAGTCCTGAATTTATTTCGGTGTGGTCCACAAATGCATCAACATCAACTCAGATTTGTCCTCCATCATTTGTGCAGCTCATCATTCTCAACAATTTGACTATTATCTTCATAGTTTCTTAAAATCTTGCTGGTTGCGTACATTTTCTCCGTATTATGGTCTTAACATTCTTGTTTTAGCTGAAATTCACCAGTACAAACTAACAAAAAACAAACAAAACCCCTTCTTATCAGCTGCATGTTTGGATTCTGTCCTGGACACCACCACTTTCCAGTGTTGTGATCTTGAATGAACTCTATATGAACCACCCACAGTTCCGACCTCACACTAATATGAAGGTCGTGCCAAGACAAACAGAACCCTCTGGGCCAGCACGGTGGCTACACCGGCTCATATAAACAGGACAGAGATGCCCAGTGACTCAGCATCCGGCATTCCGCTGTGTTCCTGTCCTGCCCTGCCCTTGTCCCACTACACGTCTCATCAGACACATGCTGTGAGGGGGTGAGGAAATTCAGGTGAACTAGAGCAGCACTGGCACAAAAACAGCACCAATGTTGCTTATGGTGCTGAAAAGTGATTTATTTAGAAAAATGTGCATTTTTGGATCATCTCTGTAGTAGCTACACATTAATGTCAGTTCGTGGAAACAGAGTGTGCTGTGGACACGTAGCTGTGGAACCGGTCTGTGAGTCTGTATGTATACCATAAACATTCATGCTTTTGCCAAAACCTCAGCTAGCCTGAGTTCTTATCAGTGGTTCGGTGGTGCCCGGTCACAGCACTGTGGCGTTCAAAGTTGAAAGAGAACATAGTAGCAGTTATTGTCAGTTACCTTCTTAGATTCTACAAAATGAGTCGCGACCCCAGCTCTCTGCACATCACGTCCTTTGAGCCGGAAACCAGTCATGGCCAGGAACAGGCCCAGTTTGCCTTGGAGCCTCGGCAAAAAGTAGCCACCTCCAACATCAGGGAACAGGCCTGTTTGGGGCAAAGAGGAGAGGAAGAACTGGATCACAATGTGACAAAACAAGACAACGGGAAGCAACGGAAACAGCAAAATAAAATGACAGGATTAAATTTACAAACAAAGCAATTAATCCCAGGGATTGGGATTAGATGATCTGACCTGATTCAGGGCTGAAAATGTAATATCATAAATGCAGCAGATTACGACTGGTAAGGTCAAATCTGTTAATCCCAGTTTAGAAGGGGTGAATACAGTATGAAGGAGTGAGAGCGCGTGATAAAACGTGCGGTGTGTAGGAAGTGATCACTCTAAACCACAAAGGGGTGTTAAGGATTTTATTTCTGTGTGCTTTGTAGACAACAAAAATTTGGTGGTATTTTTGTAGTACTGAGATGTTTGGCACGACTTAGATTACGTAGTCTTGTGCTAATAAATTACATCTTTAACTTTTAGCCTCATGTTATGAGCGTCATTCGTCTCCTCGATGTTAGAACCACAGCAGCTACAAAGAGGATTAGCTCAGGTTTCCTGTCTTCCTGCCAAGGTTTATGACTGGGCAACTTTAAAGACGCTAACATACTCCTGGTCTATTTATTAGAATTAATCTGATTTGGTTTCTGGCAGTTTGTTGCCTTGCACCACTGCACAGGTGTATGAGACTATGAATTACATAAGACACAGGCAGATCATGTGTCTGTTGTCAAATCCTTTGTGGTGTGCAAACACACACCCACACCTACACTGCTGTGTACACTGAATGAAAACAGGTTCTTTTAGGGTGTTCCAGAGTATAATGGTTTTTAGATGACCGGAGCCCAGTTTATAAAAGTCAACCTGAAGGCTACAAATATACTGTATATACTGCATATATATATATATATATATATGCGTGTGTGTGTGTTCATCAGTTTGTATTTTACTGTAATAGACAATGATAAATTAAATCTATAAATACCTACTAATAATAAAGTAACTTCATCATCACTCTACTGTTTATCCTTGCTGCACAGAATGCCTCAGTCACATCCTACCGTAAACTGTTAAGATGACACTTGAAGAGATTTATGGAGTAACTGCAGAGAACTCAGTGGAAAAGCTCTGCATCTCAGTGTGTCAAACAAAGCATAACGAGGCCGCTCAACATCATTTCCTTTCGAAAAATGAACAGGCAGACACGAGGCAGTGGAAACACGGTCGGTCAATTTCAGCTCCCCTGACACTGATACACAGCTAAAGTGTCTCAGTAAGGGACAAAACACAGACGAGGAAGTGTTACACATCCAGAGTGACTGTTGTTTCAAAGGGAAGCATGTTTATTTCTGAATAAGTCTCACAGCAATTCACAGTCCAGGTTCACTCCAAACAAAAACAAGAAAACTTGGACAGCCGGCCTGCAAGGGGGATGTCAACTCATCATCAATAATGCAAGATGACTACCTCAAAATCCATTATCCAACTATATGGAGTGAATATACGAGCTGAGGACATGACAAGCTGTGTCTCACCACAAAATCGGTGTGACTCATGCCTCGGTAATGGAGTTTATTGCGCATAATTACTGTGTGTGTTTTTACCCAGAGCTCCTTGTTCATCGGTCAAATGCTGTGGTTCGGTTGGTGTAGAAGACAAATGGGTTTACAGCTAGTGACACAACACATAACATCCATAATAAACATGTAGAATATAATCTACAGTACAAGAAGGTCCTGGGTTCAAATACTGCCCTTGACCACAGCACAAAAATGTCAATCATGAGTCATGTTATTTGCTTGCCACTTTGACAATCTGGTCTTATCTGCCATGGTCATGTTTCCAAAAAAGGCAATAATAGAAAAAGTTGAAATCCAGCCTGTGAAGCTACTGAAAATCTACTCTTAAAACACCTCCACAGTACGACAACCTCAATCTGATTTATAAGCCTGATGTTGAACCTAGGGCCTCAGAAACCACGAGCTTAAAGAACTGTGATGTGCCATCTGGATTTAAGTGTCAAATGTGTTAGAGATTTGTACTAATCTCCTCAAGGCCTCAGGAGAAGACCATCTGTCCACAAGACTCAATTAGCTAAGGAGCAAACTGTAGCTTAGCGCCACCAATTAGTTAACCAATGCAAGTTTAGAGAGCCATACAGTTATAAACACAAGGTGTTTTATACGTACATGTATGACGTCAACATACAGACGCCAGTTTATTAGGCACAACTGTCCAATGTAATCCAATAAAACTAAAAACAATATCTCAGCAAATAATCTGACCTTTTGAATTTTCTGTTAAACTGTCAGAGGGAGACTGAGTCAATTTTGAGCTATTTTTAACTCCTCTGCAATAAAAATGATGTTGATGAAACTTGGAGGCTCAGGGAAGAGCCTATGAAAGTGAGCTACCGTACAGGAATATTTTGATGATCCGTTTTCAGTGCAGCTACAGACTTACCGATGGCCGTCTCTGGCATGGCAAACAGTGTCTTCTCTGTGGCCACTCGAAATCGTCCGTGCACAGACAGACCGACGCCCTGTAGGCAGAGGAGGAGGAGGAAGAGGGGGAGGAGGGGTTGAATGTAAACGTACAATAACAGTTATGAAGCAACCTATGAGATCATTACGTGACAGATAAAATGAGAAATTCTTTAGCTTCTGAATGACGTTTGATTGTTCTTGTTTCTGTAGGATCGTCTGTGTGTCTGTTGATTATAGAATCACTTATATAGTAAAATATGTTTTAAATGTACATTGCAACCAGCTTGGAATGTGACTACAGGCTGTCTTAACCTTGTCCTCAGCAAACCACATAGTTGTTGACCAAGACCACCAACATTTAACAAGCCACTAACAAGAGGGCAAAGCGAAAAGAGCCAGTCCTGTCGATCCATGCCGATCCAGTCTACAGATTACAGGTCTACCATGGACCTGGAGTGTAGCTTTAAGAAAGAAAAAAGCATTAAAGAGAATCATGGTGGTGGGCTGCACCCACTGAAATGTGGGATCTTTTAATCTCCCATTACCTAAGATGAACACATCACCATAAAAGTAGTGGAACATTGTGATATGCTGTAAGGAAGCACCAAGCACCATATAAGAGGATGTCTCCAGAAAGTGCTGTATACAATGGAACAGGCCAACCAGCATGTTTATAGGCGCACAATAGGCTGCAAAATTTACGACCCTGACGCGTAAAGTAGTTTATGGGTACGGAGACCTTATAAAGCACTCACTGTGATATTTGCTTTGCTGTATATATGTGACTGATAGAACAGGAGGGTGCAATCCATCTGCTCTCAAGTCAAGAAAAAAGAAAACAATGAGAAACATCAATAAATCAAACAAAGGCTGGAAAAGGCAGCACTGCATCCCAGCTGATGTCCTGAGCGCGCAGCAGCTTTCGGCATCACTCCTGCACCGAGTATCCATTTTCAAACTACGCCGGCCCTGGAAGATGAGAACTTTAATGCAGGGATGAAAATCCTCACCCAGCTCGTTTTTAGCTCCGACTCTTGTCTCCTCATTGGGCGTTATGGACATTAGCAAACAAGAGTTCATTTCTCCAGGGGGAGGACATTAGAGACGTACAGCTCTTTACAAACAGCCATCAATCGTTAACAGCTGCTACTTACGGAGACTTACTAACAGTCCGTTCTCACTGTGAGGAGCCTTCCGCCCGACTGTGTAAATGTTTGAGAACACTCCGACAAGGGAGAGCGACAGCGTGGCAGCGTTGATTCAAGGGAATTTAAACATAGAAACAAATGATGTTCCACAGAAAGGCAGATACAAAGACTGCGTGTGTGTGTGTGTGTGTGTTTGCTCTTTGACCTGTTAATAATATGACTCAACTCCCTGGTGGCTTGTTGGTACTCATGCAAGAATCTCTCTTTGCCGTGGGAGTTCAGCCTTTAGCTCTGACTAGATCTGGGAACACAGGTTCTGTTGCCTCTTGGGCCATTCCATATATAGAATTAGCCTCATATTAACCACCATGTCTGCACATTAATCAGCCACGGTATCACCCCGAGGATGATTCGCATCCACATCAATGTCCTCACTGTGCTGAGGCATAACAACCAGAACGAACACCATCAACACCACATTGTCTCTGGTTTTCAACTGGAGCTGTGAACCGAGCAGACCATCGCCGAATGGAGACCTCATCAGATACTTTGGATTGTTACTTCATAAAGTCAGTCTGCTTATCGAATCAGCGAGTTTGTAGCAGCACTTAAAACCAATCGTCTATTAAATTGACACCGATACATATTTTGTATCCAGTCATCCAGTCCATCAACGTTACTGTCAGACAAGAACAAGAGTTTGACAAATGTCTTACCTAGGTGGACAAGTTTCTTTTTTTTGTTGTTGAATATTTCTACAGGAAACAAACAAACAATTTACTTACCGATCAATCAGAAAAATGAAATGAAAAACGCTAATTCATTTTTTAAAGAAAAACAAAACATATTTCACATTTTTTTGCCTGTTCTCCAACAACATCTGAAATAGTGATAATCATCCTTGAAATTATGCAATCTGTGTATCCTTTTGAGTCTTTAGTAACACTTATAAACAAGAGATGATTTCATTCAATCGGGGTTATTTTGATATTTAAAAATAGTCAATTTTTTAAATAAGGGCCAGTGTGACTATATGGATGACTAAGTGTTCACTACAGAAAGATGACAGCTACGATGTAATAATGTAATTCTATTCACTGTAGTGTGTTGTATTTTACCGAACAACATGTACATATGTATCGTCTACCACCATAACAATAATACATACTGGATTTCAGTCCACAAGAGCCCAATCTCTTAGTGTTGGTTTGTTGTTGTGTTAAAAGGTTGGTAGATTTTCACACGTCTCTGTGCCACAGGGACACTGTCTGACACACACACACACACACACACACACACAGAGAGAAGTCTACCTAAAATGACCCCGTGGATACTGATGGCTGTGTCTGACCTTGGTGGAAACTCAGAAGACAAATAGAAGCTCAGATCACATTAGACGAGATGGAAAAGGTTTAGAACTCATCCAAACACGTACCACTGACTCTAACCAGGTGAGTAAAACTTATACATAAACTACTACCAATTAAGCATTATTTACAGTCAAAGTGATTCCTGACAGACGAGCACCGGATTCCAGTCATGTATGACACCTGGAGGAAAAACAGCAGGGGCAGCAACATGCTCTGTCACTATGTATTTCATCCAATCAGAGGTCAACCAGATCCTGAGAGCAGCTACAGGTCTCTACTGACACCAATGGGCAAAATCCAGGGATTACATCCAAAAGAACAGAGAGCCAATTTACAAAACAAAACAATATGACGTAATGAGAATGCTCAACCTTTAACAATCCATAAGCAGTGAATTTCGAATGGTTGAAAGTAAAAAATATTTTGGTTATTAGGAAAGACAAAAACAGAAATGTAATGAATTAGAAATGCATTAGACCAAGACACTAACTCTTTCTGTTGAAATGAAATAAGCGCGTCTTTTTTGTTGTGTTTCTCTCTTATGCTCTTATTGTTTATATTTGTATTTTCTGTATACACAAGTAGAGGTGATACTGATGAAATTTAATGTTCAGAAATGAAAAAGGGGTGGCTGCCCCATGTGGAATATGAAATAATAAACAACAAAACAAACATACTCACCCCTCCCATTGTGATTCCATCAATAAGAGCAATATATGGTTTCCTGCATGATCCTTGAAATATAAATTAAAATGTGTTAAAAGCTCACGGCAATCTTAAAATGCAAAGTGGTATACAGGAGAACTAAGTTTTAGGAAATTTGTAATCAATCAACCAACCACTGTATGTGAATTAATAAAGACAAATGAATGGTAAGAGCAGCGGAATCATAAATGCAGCGTACCTATGGCACTGTTCAGAATATATTCCTCACGGAAAAAGTCTTGTGCGAGCGAGCCTCCAACTTTGCCTGCTTCAGTGACCGCTGACAGGAAAAAGTCAAAACAAAATCATAGTTACACTTTTTTGCTTCAGTATCCTGCCGTCCAACACGAGTGACTCCACCTATATGGGGACGGCTCATCTTACCCCGGATGTCTCCACCAGCACAAAAGGCTTTGCCTCCCACTGCTTTGATGATGATAATGTCTGTCTCACTGTCTTGCTCCCATTGCTGAAACCGCAGAAAATGATTAATGATCAAAGGTGGTGGATAAATTCACCCAAAACAAAAATGATTGATTTTATATGTCCTACAATTAAATTAAATGGCCCTCAGCTGTTTGTCTATAGACTCAGTAAGGGTGGACATACTTCGAAATGAAATGGTTATAAAAACCAAAATTACAAAACAAGAAAGACATATTGTACATTGTAAAACAATTTCTGTGACTTTTACCAAGTATTTAAGCAACACGCAGGCATTTTTAGTGGCCGAGGTACTTTGAGCCTGGGTTGACGGTGCTAATAAACAACGACCTTGACACTTGTTCCAGTGGAAGTTTGCTTTAACCAGCCCCACGTCAAACCAGCCCCACGTCAAACCTTGAGTTGAGGGTAGATCTGTCGGATCATGGACAGGTTGAGAGCATTCAGGACTTTGGGTCTGTTCATGACGATCACGCCTGCAGTGCCCACTTTCTCCAGGATAACTTCAGGTTCCACACGACTCGACATCTGACCCAAAACAGACACCGGCCACATCAGAAACACTTAATTTATACATAAATGTATAAATCATAGTCTGGACTGTTACGAGAGCTGTTTTAGGCAGACATTTTTGGCATATCACTGTAATGCCTGGCTGCTTTTCCAACACCGTTATTACAGCACTTGGTGCAGCATTCTGTGTCTGTCCTCTGCTCATTTGTTGGTCACTTAAAACCACCATCCAGCAATTTCTATACTCGCTTAGCCATCATTCACTAAGCGAGTGTGGGGGGGAGTAAGACAGAGACACAGAGACATCCATACAGACATATAAGGCCTTCTAGAATGTTTTCAATCACTTTCTTTTGTGGTATACTCTCTTATTAATGGGTTACTAATGTGAAAATGCCCATTAAATTCATCCATAATCCTTTGACTCTGAACTGTTTTCCTCAAAGTATGTTCAATAAACCATTGATTTACCAGCAGTCAAGGTGCTAAAGAGGACATCTACAGGTCTACGATTTAAATAGTGAGATCAGATCCATATCAAATTTGCCGAATTATGATGACATTGAAATGACAACTGGCCGGGATTAGGATCCAACAGTTTTCATGCATCCTTCTTGTCTCCTTTACAGTGAAAACTGAAATCTGATGGATGTATACACTCAAGTACAGACATCTTGATTCATGATCCAATTAGTCTGTAGATGAATTGACTTTCAAAATAACTGATAGTCATTGCCCAGGTTTACTCACCATGTGTCCTTGAATTCTTTGCAATCTGCAAAGAGACCTCAGTCTGATGGAAACAAGGAGAGAACGATGGCAAACATCAACACAGCATCACGCTCACATTAATTCAATCATAATCAGCAAGCTGTGATATTTGTTCGATAACAAACAACCTCACACACTGTAACGTGTACAGTATATTCGTCACCAATGTCTCATCCCAGTGTCGTAGGTATACCTTTGGCTCAGTTTGTTAATAAAACTTTGTAAGAAGTTTGAGAGAGACAGGCTGAGCGTTTTCGCCTTTATAGGAACGAGGAGAAACATCAACAAAATGGGTTCGTTTGGAAATAAAACGAATAATCTGCTTTATTTTCCTTGGTACAAACCTGTAAACAGATGTAAGAACCTTTAAGGACATTGCTGTACGTCAGTCGTGCCTCCACCTGGATGCGCTGACTCTTCTCACTTTGTGCAGCTGCTGCGTTTACTTCCTCTAAATCGCACCTAGCTCCTTTTGATTGGTCGGTGCCGCTGACGTCAATGGGACGTACGCACCATCGAGGGGGATCCTGTACGCGCGGTGTTCAGCCCACACTGCCACCTACTGTTTAGAAATATAACATACAGGGCGTTCTCTTCTCTTGTATTTTTTTTATGTGCTGATTTTATTCCACCATTTTGCATTCATTTCTCTGTGGACCGAATCAGAATTTTGGTGTGTATATTATTGTCTTTGTTGTTCCAGCTCATCTATGTAATTTATTCTTACCACTGTAAAGCCTCAGTTATTTCGAACTCAATTATTCAGCACAGAACACAATCTGACAGATTAACACAAACATTAATCTACTATAGACAAATGTCTGACTGTTTTAGTGGAGTCCAGAACTGACAAGATTAATGTTTCCTCCTTCTTATCAGAATGAGCAGCAATCAGTGAATGTTGTGCAGCGTGTGACTGTGGTATGTGACCACACAAGCTCAGTCAAGCGTCTCCAGGTTAAAAAAGTTAAACACAAAGTGACCTACTTAAGAATGCGTCTACATTAAATGGAGTAATAAACATAGAGGCAAAATAAAATAATTTAAAAAATCAAAGGTTGCATATTTGAGATCATTTTATTGCGATTTATCATTTACAGATCCACAGAAACACAATCATGGATACCGTTGATCTGTTATTGATCTTTGTTTGAATGTATAAATGTTACTACAGGTTATGAAAGGACTTCACCAAGCGAAGGCGATAGATACATGAAAAACAAGCATCATATCTTCAGAAAACACAGGATCATACGTGATCACACCAAATCTTTAGGTAATCAAATAAACTGATGATTGCATATGAGTCTTCCTCTCTCATCCCACCTGGGAATCTTTGTCTAGTCGGAATCACTGCTGCTGCTGCTGCTGCTGCTGCTGCTGCAGGAGCTGCTGGAGGACTGCAGACACAAACAAGAGAGAATCAGTGCGTAAGTGTTTCCTCATTCCAGACACAAATATCAGCACCAGATGGACCTCAGATTAGGAGGTGAAAGCCATTTTAAGATGCAAATACAAGAGTTTGACTTCTGAATATAAAGTAGGATGTATAACTGGATTCCCTATTTGAGAGAAGCACTCCTGGTCGTACCCCATGACAATCCTTTCCTTTCTTGTGACAGTGTTTATGTTTGTGTCCCTTCCTGGGTTTACGCCGTTTCTTGTCACAATCTCCATGCTTGTGGCCGTGTTTCTTGTGACCGCCATGCTTGTGGTCTCCAGACTTTTTGGAGCATTTTGAATGGCCTGATGGACCAAAGAGAAACGAACAAAGGGGATTCATCTGAAGCTCAGCATTTAGGTAGAAAAGGCTAAAAATCAGTGTTGTTCAGTACATTTGAGACTCTGAAATTGTTCAAAGAGGATATAAAACTGTCCTTTACCTTTGTGTTTCCGATCCATTTTCAACCTTAAAACAGACAAAAACACTTTTTCATTGACACACTGACCAAAATTTCCATTGATTCTAGAGATGAACTTACCGTAGGAGAGATGCTGATCCACAGCAGCTGCAGTCAGTTGGTCTGCAACATCTGCAGACCGTTTATATGCACTCACATGTTGGAAGAAAACGCCCAACTCTGACCATCAGGAGCAGTGCCCACACCCACATCAGCAAGCCCTTATAGCCTGAAAACAGGCCCACGGAGGTGTGTGAGTGTAACCTTCATGTAGCATACTCTTCAACACACGCACACACACGTGCTGGAATTTTGATATCTCTGCTCCTGGATCTGTTTTATTGTCTATAGCTCTGTTGTCCAACCTGTTTGTGTACAACTTTGTTGTCATAGCCAACTCGACTGAGATGCTATCAGGTGATCATTCTGTCACGATGATCTGTGTGACGGAGACACAAAGACAAAACCTGTTTGGATACAAAGGAGATATTGTCAGGTTTCCCTCTGTGCATCATCAGCTACCCCTCCAAACGCTTACACAGTTCACCTGTGTGCGGCAGGTTGTGCACCAGTAGTAGTGCTGTAGTTGTGTTTGTGAGGTGTTGCCAGGAGACGATGTATTTAGATGAAATAATAACTCTTTGTCTGTATCCTCACCCCATAACTCACTTACTGATTGCAAAAACTGAAAATAACAGTGTGCTCTCTTCAGAGAATGTGTCATGAAAATGAACATTAAAATAAGCACAGAGAGGACAGACACATGCTGATACAAGAGCACGGACTCACAATCACAGGAGCTCAACGGGAAAGACATGCGTGCTGCTTTGGTCCTGCACCTCTGCTACACAAATAGATGGACAGATAGATAGCTTCAGGCTGACCTCTCTGTGTACACAGACACACACACACACACACACACACACACCTTGGTTTGAGTCAAATGTGGCCAACCTTCCACCCCGTAGCTGCCTCTGCACTTACATGTACTTGCACGTCCAAGTTCAAGCTTCGCTCCTGTCAGCGTCAACTTGTGGTCAAAGGATAAAAACTATGGCTTTGGTCACGATGATCCAAAGAGGAAATCACAGTCACCTTGCTTACATAAACACCAGGCTGTACGTATTATAGATATTCAATATCTACGACATCACGCAGCTTTTGTCCTGTCACAGGTTAGGGACGGCCTCGGCATCCTCAAAGCTTTAATCTCATCACGCCAGATTGAAGTGACTCTTAAATCAACTTTTTTTGCTATTTTTCTTTATCATAACATATGATAAATGGACTGCATTTATAGAGCGCTTTTCTAGTCTGTAGACCACTCAAAGGGCTTTACAATGTTTGCCTCACATTCACCCATTCATACACCGACAGCCAGACAGACAGCCAGACAGACAGACAGACAGACAGACAGACAGACAGACAGACAGACAGACCGACACGACATACAGACAGACAGACAGACAGACCCACAGACAGACAGACAGACAGACAGACAGACAGACAGACAGACAGACAGACAGACAGAGAGACCGACAGACAGACCGATAGATCGACAGATAGATCGACAGACAGACAGACAGACAGACAGACCGACAGACCGACAGACCGACCGACCGACAGATAGATAGACAGATA